>APFE030442813.1:179991-199436 GCA_000404065.3 Pinus taeda | reverse complement strand
CAGAACTACTCAAGCGTTGAGGACAACACTTTTTTGAAGGCGAGGGGCATGTTGGGTCCCTATAATACTAGTGATTACCCCATTACTATTGTAGTTATACCCTTATTAATATTGTTGTGCCCCTATTGCCCCCATATTGTTATTACTGTGCCCCATAGAATCCCTCTATTGTTATTTTTGTGGCTTTATATTATTATTGTTAGGTCGGCTGGTTTATATTGTGACTCTTTAGACTCCTATATATAGAAAGGAGGTTTTGTCATTTGAATCATCCAAGAATTGTTCATTTATGTAATGTAAAAGAGGTTGCCCCCTCGAAGAGGTTGAATTCTAAGGCGTTGATCTATCTTCTCTTTCTTTTCTTGAGCTGGTTTCATAACACACAACCTCAACCACATCCATCTCAAATATCAACTCCCACTCAGCTACCTGTACCACCATTTCCAAACCCACACAAGGAAGTAGCTCAACCCACATACAATGTTGAGGTACAATACTTCCAAACAACTCCTCTTGATATAAATGGTATTCATATTAGCTCAGGAAGAGTATTGCAAAAAAAATATTGTCTTGATGTCATTGAAGGACAACATTCAGAAAAACAAGATTCAAATGAGGAGACCAAAGAATCATTGGCTACACTTGATGAAGTGCAGACATCAAAATTAGAGATTGAGAATGTTTCCCCATGTTTACCATCATATCCTCCATGTATTCAAGAGAAAAATCAGTAAAAAGGGGAAGATTTGAATGTCATGGTATAAGAGGACACAGAAAGAGATCCAAATGTGCAAGTGGACTAGGGGCATCACAACTACATTGAAATATGGTTCCAAACAATCATTAAGTTGTAATAACACACTCTTCTTCAACAATTCTTGATCTCATCTCTGTCAAAGCAATTGGTCTCTCATATTCAGGTACATGTCAAAGCATGTCTTTCAAAAATACTCATAATTTTATCTTTCATCATGATGTGCACATGGCTCCATTGGAAGTATTCCTATACTTGAAAGGGATTTTGTTTTTCATGTAGAGTAGGATAGAAAAAAGAAATTAAAAATGGAAAAATAAAAATAAAAGGAAATAAATAAAATCTTAGGTGAAAACCTCTTTTGAGGCACATGAGATTGGCTCGCTGATTGAAAAACTCATTGAGGCAATTAGTGGGTTGGAAAGGAAAAAGGAAAGAAAGGAAAATATCCTAGGTGGAATCCTCCTTTGAGGCACCTAGGAAGACCTACTAGCTGAAAACCTCATTGAGGCAGCTAGTAAACCTAGGAAAAAAGAGAAAAAAATGAAAAATGAAAAGGAAAAATTATTTGCTCAATGTATCTCCCTCTGATTAATGTAGGTGCTCTCCAACCTTTTCAAGTAGCAAGAAGAGGAAGTCAAAATTGGGATTTCTCCTCATTTTCCTAGATGTTCCAACAAGACCAAGTCCATGTCAATCCATCACCCTCATCCATTTTCAGCATCCACCCATATTTTCCAGTCCTTTCCCAATCATTTCCCTCACTGTCTTAAAATGCTACAAGAAGGTTTTGTTTTGCTATAGGAGGCCAAAATACATAGGGAACAATTCTTTTACCATATTTCAAAAGATATGCATATTTGTTCTGGTCTATTTTATGGGGAGATGAATATGGATGATGGTAACATGTTAAAGGAATTTCAGAAAATTTCAGTGCACGCTTTTCGATAAATTTTCCTCCATCACCTACAACCATTTTTAATTTTTCTCATATTCATGCATCTGCTAGAAAAGATTGTTTATGGGGAGATGCATAAGGATGATGAAAATACGCTTACAAAATTTTAGGTCAATCCAATCTACCGTTTGAGAGATATGGATAAAATAATTCCGTTACAGGAGTATTCCATAATTGCTACAGGAGTGAGCGTAATTTCTACCGGAGTGGATACAAGACAAAGAAAAGGTCGAGAGAGTGGAAGCGAGATGGCTAGGGTATTGGAAGCCGTCGACACACTGCGTAGCGCAGAGGCAGATTTGACCGAGGTTTCTTGGAGGTTAATCGCCGGACTAGCCCAACTAAGCACGCCGAAACGGATCTGGTACAACAGAGGTCGAGAACTTAAACCCTCTGCAACGAATCAAGCCGCGGATGGAAAACGGTTTGCTCACAAGTCATGGACAGGAACTGAAACAATGGCGAGGGTTCCTGGAACTCTGAGAGACATAGACACGGTGAAAACAAAAGCTGGGGGTGCGAGAGCAGCTAGCCCGCAAAGGGTATCGAACGAAGGGCTGCCGAAATCAACTGCACAGAGATGGAATCGGCTCCGCGGTGGGCCAAAAAACAAATTCATCATGAAAAATCAACTCCTGACGACAGATCAACCTTCTTACAGGTCTCAGGCGCATCCTCTGCCCCAAGGGTTTCTTTCCCAGGTATTGCCAGAACCAAACAAACTTCGATATGGCGTAGGGGTTTCAACACGCTTTCGATCAGATCTACAAACATATTTAATTTCAGTCATGCAACAAGACAAAGCACCCTGGTTGGGAACGACCGCTCCAACAAATGCCGCACAGATCGACACGCCTCCCAACCGACCAGATCCTGCAAAGACAGGGCTACATAAGAGCAATCCACTGTGCAGGGGTACAGATCTGGCTCAAAAAAGGCTCCACAACACCGATCTAATCCATACAGATGAAGATCTGATTCAGATCTTCATCAAATTGATTGAAGGAAAACACTATGCATGCGGCTCAGAAAGGCAACAAGCATCAGTGATCTAAAAAAAGAAATACAGGGTCGCCATGGAATCCCAGAACGATTACAAAACCTCATTTACACAGGGTACAGTTTGCAGGACGACAAAACCCTGCAGCATTATGGCATAGCCAATGATTCAACCATCAATCTAACTCTCCGACTGCGTGGCGGAAGCTCTGGAACCAGCTCTAAAAATACAGGTTCCTTTCGGGATGCAGTAAAAGGAGAGGGAGAAAAAATGAAAAATAAAGCAGCACCAACATCAGAATTGCCAGGACCCTACATCGTCGAACAAAAGCCAGAATCACCAACTCTGCAAGTAACTATGCCGGAGGTAAATGATCTACACACTGATTTATCTAATATTGCAGTTATATGTAGATTCAATGGCTTCTGGCCAAAATCAGATGCCCTGCATCAATGGATCTACTCAACATGGACACCTAACTGTGAAATTTATCTCTGCCCTAAAGGGTTTTTCATAGTTAGATTTGATACAGAACAGGAAAGGGATAGTATTATCAAACAGGGGCCTTGGTTCTGGGGTAGTGCTGGCCTCTTCACCACACCCTGGTTCTCAGATTTTGATGCTACTACAATGATAGTCTCAACCATGCCTGTATGGGTGAGGCTACATGGGCTCCCATTGCACTTCTGGCATCAAAAAGTGTTAATCGCCATTGGGAATTCTCTAGGGAAATTCCTAAAAACAGATGAAGACAGAGAAATCAGGGGAATCTTTACATTTGCCAGAATATGTGTAGAAGTGGATTTGAGTCAGGGGCTACTTGACCACATCGCGCTAAACTTCAATAATACTCAATGGATACAGCAGCTTGACTACGAAAACACAACATTCCGCTGCAGGAACTGTATGCAAACAGGGCATCTTCAATATGATTGCCCATAAGCTCAAAAGGACCCTAGGAAAACTAAGAAACAACAAAAAAATCCCAAAGGCTGGCAACACACAGAGCCATTCAAAGAAGAGGACATAAAGGAGGAACCCAGAGAGAATTAGATGGAACCAGAATCTCAAATGGGACAGAAACAAACTCAGGAAACGAATACCCTTTCTACTCATACGGGGCTGATCATTACAGATCTACATCAAGAGTTGAAAATGGAAGTAAGTGGCATAAAGAGAACCCATGGTTCGGAGGGCTCAGACTCAGACAAAGAACAACAAATGATCACAATGGAAAACCAGCTAGCTACAATTACACCCACAGCTGATTCAGGAGGATGGCGTCGGGTGGAGAAGAAGAAGGGAAGAAAAGAATAAGCTTGCTGGAACATATCTTCATTTTCTGTTACTCTGTTGATCCTGTCTTTACAGGATTTGTTCTTTCGCTGTTTAGTGTTATTTTCTTTGTTTAGCTGCCTGTTATTACAGGATCAGCCATCTGCATATGCCTATGGCATCTACAAAATGTAATTTGATCAATTATGAATAAAATTACGATTTTTTCCTAGGGGGAAAAAAAAATTCTATAGGAGTGTGATTGACATGGAAAAATGGTTCAGATATTATGTTTTTCATCTAGGAATAAGGGGAAGGGTCCATAATAGCCTCTTCATTCATTTAATTCGACACAACTTGACCACTTCTCCACTCTCATTTTCATCTGTCCATGAAAATAACTCATTTTCACCCGTTTTTACATCCCTTCCACCACAAAAGGCCTTTGATACTTGTCAACAAATTACTCGTGAAATATCAATATTTTTAAAGGTATCGCTTGAACAAAATAATGATCCTAGGAGGGTCTATGTGACTGCTATAGGAAGACACATAGTCTTGTAGCAGTCTGCACATCCCTCATCAGACCACAACTAGAGCGTATGATATACAATTTGGTCACCATGAGCACTTGAGGATTGTAACCTTTATCCTTCAGTAGTCACATGACCGCATATGAGTTGTTACAAGATTCTTGATCACCTAGCAAGCATCAACATTTGATTCCAAAAGCACCTGCACAAAAGACAAAGGACTTTCATCATCAAGTTTCAGCCAACAGAGAACATAAAATGTTGATATTATTCTCAAGAATTGCAGAAGGTAAGGGAGAACAAGCAATGGACTCACAGAAGAAACTCAAAAATAGCCTCACCCATGTCTAGATCATCCATGCAACCAAAGGATCATCACTAGAAGCTTCAAAACAACCAAAGACAACTTCAACAACCATATCAGCAGCCTCAATATCACCTGCAGAAACACATAAAGGGTAAGCATCAGGTACGGAATCTATTGGTAGGCTAAATTTCTTCATTTTTTAACCCTTTTCCCCTTCAAAACCATAACCTTATACCTTTACTTTAACCTTACAAACACCCTTATTCCTGCACTAGTCCAAGAATCGTGTCCCTTCCTACACTAACCTTTATGTTTCATGTTTAAGGGTTATGAATGGGTCACATGACCTCATATCAGTTGTCACAAGATTCTTGATCACCTAGCAAGCAACAACACTTGATTCCAAAAGAACCTGCACAAAAGACAAAGGAATTTCATCATCAAGTTTCAGCCAGCAGAGAACATAAAATGTTTATATTATTCTCAAGAATTGCAGAATGTAAGGGATAACAAGCAATGAACTCATAGAAGACACTAAAAAATATCCTCACCCATGTCTAGATCGTCCATGCAACCATCAAAGGATCATTACTAGAAGCTTCAAAACCACCAAAGACAACTTCAATAGCCATATCAACAGTGTCAATATCACATGCAGAAACACATCAAGGGTAAGGATCATGTATGGAATCTATTGGTAGGCTAAATTACTTCATTTTTTAACCCCTTTTCCCTTAAAAACCATAACCTTATACCTCTGCTTTAACCTTACAAACCCCCTTATTCTTGCACTAGTCCAAGAAGCATGTCCCTTCCTACACTAAACATTATGTTTCATGTTTAAGGGTTACGAATGTGCTTAATTAATCATTTTCATAGATTTTATTCCTTTAAATCTTTGCAACTAATAATTCTCTTGCTAAAAGTATTTGAGAGACAATGAATTAATCATCTTGTTAGCATGATCGAGTGCAGGTAGGAGTCCTGCACCGCCGACAGATCTTCAACTACCATGACAAATCACCACTCCATGCAGACACCATGTTCTGCAACGATTAACTCGAGTTGGGCTCGGAGCATAGAGGAAAATCAAGGATATGGTGGAGATTAGGTCGTAGGCTGAATACCTAGAACATCGTTTTGTTATAGCTGAAAGGCTTAGCATGAGTTGTTATTGTTATTTTGTTATAGCCAAAAGGCTCAGATTGGAACGCTTGTTGTAATTTGGTTACGACCGCAGGCCTAAATGCATGTATAAAATGTAGGACTAAGATAGAAAATGGTAGCAAGTGATATATATAGCAAGTATACTGTGATTTTGTCCTTTTGTAATTTTTCTTGTATCACCCTCGTTCTAGGCTAGATTCGAATTCATGATGTATATTTGCTGATCATTAATAGAAAGGAACTACGCCATGGTTTCTCAATCTTGCACTGTAATTATGTGTTGATGTGTTGAATAAAGAGTTGAGTCTTTGCATTTCCTAAATAGGGAAACGAGCTACTTGGCTAGGGCCCAGCCAACCTAGCTCATTCTCCCTCGTGTTCTTCTCTTTTTCGATTAAGGTGTGTTAATTATTTTTAATACAAAGTGTGAAGTAAATAGATGTTTCTTTTATCTTTCTACAAAGTTTGAATTTGATTTCATTACAGTGTGATGGATCCATGGTGTGTGAGTTTGATTGAAGTTTAATCTCATGATTTCCTTCTTTGAAGTTTATTCTTGTTTTATGCCTAGATCGTGCAAGCACGGATTCATGCACTACTCATTCACAATTTCACATATTGATTCTTGTGGTTCATTACAAGTAATAGTCTTTTGTTTTTATTTGATAATTCTTAATGTGAACATGAAAAGTGTGATTTTCATTAAGTCTTAATGCGATTTAGAAAAGCGTGATTTCTATTTTGAAGTTCTTTTGATATTTTAAATTAAGTGTACTTCTAATAATTGGAAACTGAATGTTGTTGCGACACATTGGTCTGTGCCTACACTTTATGCTATTTAGGATAGATCTGATTCATGTGTAATTATTCTTAAAGGAAATCTTTCTGAGTTCAAAAGGTTATGAATTCAGATCAGTTCGCGTGGATAGCTATTACAGGATTGAAGCCTGCTGTCACAATTAAATGATCTCTTAGATTACATGCTGAAGTTCCTTAATTAAAGAAGAGTGTTCTTTGAATTTGGTAATTAATTCTTGTTTTAGACATTAAGATTAGTTGAAGCATCTTTCGGTTTTGAGGAATTTATTTTGAAGTTCTCTTCACCTTTGCAAGCTATTTTTCCTAGTTAATACATTCTTTATTTTATCGAAAGAAGGATTGGAAAACTTGGTTCAGGAACCTCTTTCCCAGTATAGGAGTTGATCTCGTGATTCAGGAACAGAGTTCTCTAGCCTTGAGGCTTAGAGTTCCTACATAAAGACATAAATCTTCAGTACAGGTGTAAAATATACTCCCAACACCTAATCTTTGTTCTAGTACTAGTGCAAGCACATTGCAAAAGTACAGGAATAATAACTTAGTACAAGGAGGAAGATCTATAAGAGTCAGATATCTTCAAGGGTCCAATTATTAACCTTGCACACAAATATTCTGAAGATAAACATAGATTTACATTTTCATTGATCAAATATTATTTGCAAGAGGTTTTGAGAATTCCTTTCATTTATTTTCCTGCAAAAGTACTTTCTTTCATATTCCAGCACTAGAATATCTTTGGTGTAAATTGCCAGGTGATATTTTCTTTTTTATTTTGCAAGATTGGAATTAAGGAAGTAGGAATAGAGTTTGGAAAATTTCATATCATTTCTGGCATTTCTTGTGCTTCATCTCTAAGTTTACAAAACCCCCGGGTTGACAATTAAGTGTTGAAGGAGTCTGCTTGACCACAATTCCTGCACCCAACATTTTGGCGCCGTTGCCAGGGAGGCAATTTGAAATTGGAAAGAAATTTCCATTTTCTACAATAGGGGTAAGTTTGCTATTATTTTTTCTGCAGTATGCTTCTATTGTTTTGAGGATTTTATGAGTGTTGATTTTATTTTCCATTGCAGCAATTAACATTTTTTTTTTCTTTTATAAGCATTTGAATTTTGTTTTTGGATTTGATTTTTTAAAATGAATGCCTGGGAAAGGTAAGGGTTCGAGGCCCAATAAGGGCCAACAAAATACTAAAAGATCTAAAAAATCTTCTCATATTGGACCTTCTTTTGCAAGTAGAAAGTCAAAGTTAACACAAACTTATCACCCCAAAACAGTCCACCTGGATTATGGACGCAATGATTCAATTGTGACTCAACCCAAAAAGGGGAATAAGGAGGCTAAAGGTGATCGGAAAGTTCAATTCAGCATTAGTCAACCGTCACCTTCTAGAAGCGGTCTAATTGGAGGCACAACAATGGTTGATCACGAAGACCATGCAGAGGGGTCTAGCGAGAACCAGATAAATGATGAGCAATCCACTTTTGGATTTCTAATAGTTAACTCAGAAGAGAATGTGCAAATGAAGAATATTTCACCTTCAGCTCTTCCACTCTTTCATGGTAAGGTGCACAAAGACCCAGATTTATTTCTTTTCGAATTTGATATATTGTGTCAGAGTTATGATTATTATTATGAAGCCTATAAGTTAAATTTGTTTCCTACAACTCTCAAGGATTCAACCTTGCACTAGTTCATGGGACTAGGAGGAAACACTGTAAGTTCTTGGGACCAAATGAAGAGAGTATTTTTGAATAAATATTAGGAATATTGTAAAACTAGAGAAATGCAAGACGAGATCTTCACTATTGTACAAGGTGATGATGAGACTTTGGAGGATTACTTAGAGATATTTTTGTATATACTCCAAAGGTCCAAACACAAATTTGATTTAAGTACTATTCAAACCTTGTTCCTATGAAGTAGACATAATCTAGATTTCTTAGGACAAGGAGACATTACTCTGAAAATTTTTGAACAAATTTGTGACTTGTGAAGGAAGTTCTCCAGAAACCAATCTAGATCCATTAGAGGAGGTCGAAGCAAAACTAACAAACTGGGATCTACTGATGCTATGATCATTGGATTGGAAAATAAGATGGACAATATGAAAATTGAAATAATGAGTACTGTTAGGAAACAAATAGACTCTTTGAAATTTCAGAAAAAAATAGAAAAAGAACAAGAGGCATTATTTATCTTTTGTCCAAAGTGTAGAAAAAAGCATCCTTTAAGAGAATGTCTTGCTGATATGAAAAGTGCTAATAAATGTGTGATTTGTGTAGAGAACCATGCCACCGAGGATTGCCCCTCCATACCAGGATTAAAAGTTGTACTCGAAGGAGAGCATTATGAACCTGAGTCCTTACATGCCATGGGAGCACGAAGGAACTGGCAACAAGTAAGTGTAGGTATGGCTCCTGAACTGCAATTTTATGGCTATAATGCATCTCCATATTCCTATTATAATAATAATAGTCACTCTCAACATTGGAATCATGGGAGCCATTTTCATCATGGACAGTCCTCTCAACCTTGGCAATAAGGATGGAGAGGGCCAAACCATTCATATCATTCCTATCCTACTCAGATGCCATCATATCCTCCTTCCTACGCACCGCACCATATGTCACAACCATATTTTCCCTCTCTACCTTAGTAGAGTCAATAATTGCCATCATTGCCTTTTCCACCACCATTCAGACCACCTCAACTACCTGCTCAACCAGTACAGAATATTATAATAAGGTGATACAACTGATTCATTCATTTGGCCCATCCCCTCTCCCTACCTATCAAACCTTGTGGTTGGGATAAATGAGCTTCAGTTGAGATTGGGAAGGGTTGTTAAACTAGAAAAACCAAAACAGTCCACAGTGATTATTGAGCAGAAAAATGAGGAGGTAACTCTTGATCATTCAAAAAACAATATCACCCTTCAACCCATTCCCATACCTTCAAATTCACCATATTCTTCAAACCAGCCACTTATCTGGAGTGGCTGGCCATGGAGAAGAGCGACCCCGAGTCCACCTTGGCTTCTTAATTAAGGAATCTTTGTATAAAGGTTCCTTTACTTTGGGCTCTCTAAGAAATTCCCATTTTTACAAAGATCATTTGAGAATTATGTCTTAAAAATCTAGGGAGGAAGAGAGTATAACCTCAAACCATTCAATTTGTTGGTAGAGCAACTGAGTTGGTGATAGGATGTGTATCGATGGAGAAATATATAGATCCTAGAAACCCGGTTGTTTCTGTCTAGATAGGTGATATCCTTGTCTCTAATGTATTAATAGACCTAGCGGTGTCCATCAATGTGATGACCAAGAAATCCATGAAACACCTTGGGTTGAGCCATATTCATCTAACACCCACCATGCTTGAACTTGCAGAAAGTTCTAAAATCAAGCCCGATGGAGTATTGGATGACATGGTTGCTTCTATAGATTCATGGGAATACCCCACAGATTTCATTGTGCTTCAACCAAAGAATCGAGTGGGGGGAAACCCTTTGATTCTGGGATGACCATAGCTTGCCACGACTGATGCTTATATTGGATGTCGCTATGGTGATATGTACATTTCAAATGGAAACTCTAGGAAAAAGGTCACCTTATACCCACCTACTAGATCTATTCGGGAACTCAAGGATACCTTATGGTTAGATTATGAAAGTAGTGATGAGGAGACCCGACCTATTTCTTTGATTTAGCATCATACCAAGTTTTCTTAGGATGGTGAATTGTGAGATTTTTTGAACAATCTAGACATTATGCCCAGTTTTGATACACTTCATCAGATCCTTACTCTGGATTTCCAAGAAAAATCTGATCCCCAACCTTCCTTACCCCATACTGTGTCATCAGCTTCCTATACTCTTGAGCCCGAGACCACTCTTGTTGAAATTAGTCAAGGAAAAACCTTACACATTAGTTCAGACCTGGATTCATCTCAGCAAGAGCAACTTGTTACCTTGTTGCGAGATCATTTGGATGCATTCACTTGGAGTTATGAAGACTTGAAAGGCATTCCTCTTGAGACTTGTACTCATCATATCTATATCCAGGAGGGAGCCCAACCTGTCTGACAACCCCAGAGACGAATGAATCCCACACTAAGAGATATTGTTAAGGAAGATTTACAAAAACTCTTAGATGCTAATTTCATCTACCCCATTTCTAATAGCCAGTGGGTCTCTCCATTAGTGATAGTCCCTAAGAAATATGGGAGATGGCATATTTGCATCAACTATCAAGAATTAAATAAAGCCCCTATCAAGGATTACTTTCCCCTTCCTTTCATCAATCAGGTGCTAGATACCCTTACCAGTAAAAGGTACTTTTCATTTTTAGATGGCTTCAGTGGGTATAATCAATTCCAGATTGCACCTTCAGATCAAGACAGAACCACCTTTATATGCCCTTGGGGTACATTTTCCTACCGAGTTCTTCCTTTCAGGTTGTGTAATGCACCCCCTACCCTTCAAAGGGTTGTGCTGGATATTTTTTTTTTTATCTTGGATGTGTTGAGATTTATATGGATGACTTTTCTGTGTTTGGTAACTCATTTGATGAAGCTCTTAAAAACTTAGAAAAATTTCTTTTACATTTCCAAGAGGCCCATCTTGCTTTAAATGATAAAAAATGTAGATTAATGTGCAAAGCAGGAGTGGTTCTTGGTCATCTGATTTCTAACAAAGGTATTCAGGTAGACCCCACTAAAATTGAAATTATTATTCATCTGCCTACACCCAAAACTCAAAGGGAAGTGAGAGGTTTCTTGGGACACGCTGGTTATTACCGAAGATTCATTGAAATTTTTTCCAAGATTGCTACTCCCATTTTTTGATTATTAGCTAAGGATAGTGAATTCACTTGGTCCACGACTTGCCAACAGTCATTTGAAACATCAAAGGAAAAATTAGTACATGCACCGGTTTTGAGAGGACCAAACTAGTCCTTGCCATTTCATATTTCCTTCAATTCTTTAGACGCTGCTATTGGCACAACCTTAGGACAAGAAGAGAATAAACAGTCCTATGGTATTTACTACATCAGTAAAAATTTGTCACCTTCTGAATTTAACTATACAGTGACTGAGAAAGAATTTTTAGCCATTATTTTTGCCATTAACAAATTCAGACATTGCATTACATGATATGAAGTTTATGTGCATACTGATCATTCTTCTATAAGATATTTAATGAATAAACCTTTAACTATTGGTAGAGTGACTAGGTGGTTACTTCTATTATAGGAATTCAATGTTACAATTATTGATAGGCTAGGAAAGTAGAATGTTGTAGCTGATTATATTTCCATATTAAACAATCCTGGAGAAGCAATTCCTGTTGGTGATGATTTCCCTGACGAACATCTTTTTGCTATGTCAGAAAAATCTCCATGGTTTTCTAACATAGCTAACTATTTAGTCACCAGAAAGACACCACCTCACTTATTCACTCCTGAAAAGAGGAATATTATTAAGAAAAAGTGATTCATATTCTTGGATATAGGGAGACCTCTTTTACACTGGACCAGATTTTTTTATTCGTAGATGTGTACGAGAGGAAGAAATTTTTTATATTTTAAAATCTGCCCATGATGAACCTTGTGGTGGCCACTTTGCTAACAAAAGAGCTGCATATAAAATTTTACGCACTCGCTATTTTTGGCCTTCATTGTTTAAGGATTCCAAACAATATGATTGGTGTTGTAATAGTTGTCAATGAATTGGTCAGCCTGTTCAAGCCAATGAAATGCCTTTATGTCCTCAAGTCATGATTGAGCCCTTTGAAAAATGGGTTATTGATTTTGTAGGACCCATAAATCCCACATCTTTAAATAAAAAACATATCTTGGTTGGTATTGATTTTGTTACTAAATGGGTAGAGGCTAAATCTGTTTCTTTTGCGACTGAAAAAGTTGTTGTTGATTTTGTGTTTAATGAAATTTTAACTAGATTTGGTGTTCCTAGAGAAATTGTTTCTGACAATGGACTACAATTTGTTTCTAACTTGGTACAGGAAGTCATGAATCGATATAAGATTTGGCACAAGAAATCTACATTGTACCACCTAGAAGCAAATGGCCAGGCGGAATCCACAAATAAGGTGATCAAATCTATCCTCACCAAAATAGTAAACATGCACAGGAAGGATTGAGCTAGTTGGTTTCCTAAAGCCTTATGGGCTTATCAAACCACTTGGAGGAAGAACACGGGGCATACAACATATGAGTTGGTCTATGGAAAACAAGTCCTTTTGCCAATTAAATTTCAAATAAAGACTTTTAGGACTGTAGTTTAGTTGGGTCTAGATCTCTTGAAAGCACAACAAAAACATCTATTACAGTTAAACAAATTGGATGAATTTCAAAGGGATGTTGTTCAACATAATATTTTGGTGCAGCAGCAACACAAGAAGTGGAATGACAAGTTTATCAGGAAAAAGCAGTTCCAACCAGGTGATTGGGTACTTCTCTATGGTTCTAGATTTAAACATTTTAAAGGGAAGTTCCATACTCATTAGATGGTACAGTATGAGGTGATTCAAGTCTTAGATAATGGGGCTGCAGAAGTCAAAACTATCGATGGGCGAGATTCATTTTATCTTGTGAATGGGCATAGGCTTAAAGTATATTTTCAGCTCATCACAAAGGAAGACTTTAGGTAGCAAGTGTAGCAGCAGTCCGAACTTCAGTTGGTAGGTGGCTATGCCAGCCTACTGTAATCTAATTTCTTCTCTCTTGAAATGAAATTTAAGGAAAATCCAAAAAAAAGTTATATAAATAATTAGAAAGAAAAAAAAAATAAAATTTCCAGTGATTGTGAAAATCAGTTCTACTAACATGATTGCAGAAGGATCAACCTAAAAACTAGCTTGCTGGCAGGAAGACCAGTTCTAATAAAATGGGAATGTTGCTTGACCTTTAGATGTGTTAACTATCACCAAGAAGAAGTAGGTTCAAATACATGAACGGAGCCCTTATCCAAGTTTGGGATAGCTGGCATGAAAATTTTTATTTCAGGAAACACTCAATTCTCATTGCATTTATTTTATGGATTAGCACCAGTAGGCAGATATCAGGTGAAATTCTACCTTTCCTCTATTCCCATTTTCAAAAAAAGAATCCCCTTATTTTCTTCTTTTTATCCCAAAAATTTTACCCTCCGTTTCTTCAAAGAAATTTCCCTATCCGATTTCATGTTTCCCTCTTCTCCCTTGAAAATTTTCCGCAAAATCCCTTTTTGATTTATCCCTCTTGGTGGTTTTGCTCTTGAATTCCCTATTGTAATTTCCTTCCCATTCTTAAAATTTACCCTTTTTCCCACTTATTTTTTTCCCTCATGGATTGATTGCAGGATCTTATGTGAACTCACAAATCAGATCAAAAGGCATATGTTAACTCCAAATAACGGCGAATAAAATCTCCTTTGTATATTCAATAATTTTTATTTTTATTTTTTATTTTTTATTTCTTATTTCTTATCCAATCTATGAGTTGTATTCTATTAGAATTCTCTTTTGGCTCCTATTACGCTACAAATATCCCTAGTGTAGGAATGCTTGTTCAAAGTGCAGGCAGATTTGGTGCAGGCATGGGTAGTGAAAGCATGTCTAAAGTGCAAGCATGCTTGGTGCAGGTATGGTTGGTGCAATCACATTCAGTACAGGCACGATTCAGTGCAAGAATCCTCATTGATGAGCGTTCCCATTTCAAAAACCCATGTTCCGGTGCAGGAACCCCTGGTGAAAAATGTGTGTTGAAGCTTATCTTTTGTTTCATGAACCTTTGTACAGGCAGAACAATTGTACCACCTACAGATCATGACATTGAGTTTATATTATGATTAATGCTTTGTTTCATCATTTACTAAATTAGGAAGAAATCATTTAAGTACAAGGATATTTTAGGTTATGAAATATTACCTTTTCAATGAGTAATAAAGTACGCCTTATGTGAAATAATGGAGTAAATGCGGAGCGATACAATTCTCCCAAAATTAAATACTTACCTTCCCTTGGGAAAGTCATCACTTAATAATAATAGCCTCACCCCATGTTTGACCTTGCATGACCATTATGTGAAATTATTGTCTAAACCGCTGCCTCTCCCAATCATCATAACCTACTTGTACTTGCACCAATTCACATTCACATCCATGTAATTTTAATAATGAAGCACGACCTTTCGGGAAATGGTTGATATAACAACAGATGTGTAGTTTGATCACCATTTGAGTTCTTTTTGCTGTGATATCTTTTTGAAATAGAGAGTGGGTGAATTTGAATAGACATGGTGCCTTTAAAGATTGAGAAATGATCCATAGAGATGGAACAGATAGCTGAGTACAAGAATAGTCTTGCAATTTTGCAGGAATCTAGGTTCCTCCCGTTCCTACTGAAGTTCGATGGGTTTGACTCAGTTGTGGCAATAGAATTTTCCTGGACCTTCGATGGGAGCCAAGCCAAGGTTGGTTCATTAGAATTTGCAGTAACGTAAGAATCTATATCCCAGGCTACATGGTTTCTAGCAGTAGGGGAGAAATGGTTCAAGAAGGAGAAGTTAGAAAATAAATTGTGGCATCGATTTGTGGTCAACCCAAAGAAGAAGGTGGACTAGAAGAATGGCCTCCAACGGAACACCATGATAGGGAAGTGGAAGGATCTCTTGTATGTGTTGCAGAAGTTCCTTACCTACAAGGGCTACTACTCACTAACTTTCCTCTACCACATATGCCTACTCTTGCACTTTGAGTCTAATAATCTCATCAATTTCCCATACTATTTGATCAGAAGTTTAGAAAATATGGTGAAAGGGGTTCAGAAAGAAAAATCCAATTAGGCTACATGGAAATATATCACCATGGGCTGATCACAATCTTAGTTAAGAAAGAATTGGAAGTTAGAAGTGTGAATTGGGAGGAGTTCTTGAAGGAGTTTCGGGGGCGAAGTGTAGAGAAGTCAACTCAAAAGAAAAGTGCAGAGAAGTCGACTCAAAAGAAGAGTGCAGAAAAATTGAACTCGGCTCAGAAAAGGAGTGCAGGCAAAAACAAGAAATAAAAAACGATGACCCCACATCCTACTGAGACCAGGAGGTCGACCAAGAGAAGAACTACCTCCTCAAGGGTAGGTCACGTTTAATCAACCTCTCCTATACAACTGGATGACTCTCCACCTATTTCGCCAGGTAGAGATAATATTTTGGTTCTTGCTGAGGCAACAACTCACACAGTAGTTAATGGTGACTCTGTGGAGAAAGAAGATGACACACCCTTGTCAGTCCTCTTTAGCAGAATGAAGAAAATAAAGGTGATGTTGAGTACAAGTAACGACCCAACAGAGGGTCAGATGGATGACAGGGCACAAGGTGCTAAAACCCCCAATAAGTTTGAAGAGTAGGGTAGTGAAACCCTTGATGCAATGAATGAGCAGGGCGTTGAAACCCTCAACGATTTCGAGGAGTAGGGTACTGAAATCGTTGGTGAGATAAATGAGCAGTGTATTGAATCCCTTAATAACTCTTTGGGGTAGGGTACTGAAACCCTTGATAAGGTAAAAATGTAGGGCATTGAGACCCTTAGCAACATTGATATTCTAGGTGTTGAAACCCTTAATGATATTACAACGCAGGATTTGAAAGGTGGCTAGGATAACTTTGGCCTTGATGATGATAGAACATGTCTAGAATCGACTGCTGAAAAGTCTGCGCTCGAGGAATTGAGAGTGGAGAACTCCACCCTGTGCCTGAATAGTCGGATAGAAGAACTCAAGCAACATGTTTATGGCTTGGAGGTGCTAAACCAAGCCATGAAAGAGCAGAATACGTAGCAGAAATGAGAAAACACAGAGTTGGCAGGGGAGGTGAAGGAACATAAACAATAAGTTAAGATATGGAAGCGGGCTTCAAAGTGTTATGAACGTCTTAAGAAGGTGACCAAGAAACTTAAAAAGTTTCAAAGCAGGAAGGCAAAGATAATGAAAGTAGGGATTAGTATACACGTTCAGAATTAAGAGGAGGCCCTTTTGTCTTGGGCTTTTTGCAACAGGTAAAGTTTGTGTGAGGACCCACAACAAATTAGGGAGGGGAGGATGTTGGTAGGCTAAATTGCTTCATTTTTTAACTTTCTTTCCCTTCAAAACCATAACTTTATACCTCTATTTTAACCTTACAAACCCCCTTATTCTTGCACTAGTCCAAGAATTGTGTCCCTTCCTGCACCAAGCTTTATGTTTCATGTTTAAGGGTTACAAATGTGCTTAATTAACCATTTTCATAGATTTTATGCCTTTAAATATTTTCAACTAATAATTCTCTTCCTAGAAGTATTTGATAGACAATGAATTAATCATCTTATTAGCATGGTCCAGTGTAGGTAGGATTTCTGCACCACCGGCGAATTTTCAACTACCGTGACAGCTCACCACTCCATGCGGAAACTGTGTTCTAGAACAATTAAATCGATTTGGGCTCAGAGAATAGAGGAAAGTTAGGGATATGGTGGAGATTAGTTTGTCGACTGAATACCTAGAATAACATTTTTTTATAGTCGAAAGGCTTAGCACGAGTTGTTATTTTTATTTTGTTGTAGCTGAAAGGCTCGGACTGGAATGCTTGTTGTAATTTGGTTACGACTATAGGCCTGAATGAATGTATAAAATGTATGACTTAGATACAAAATGGTAGCAAGTGATAGATATAGCAAGGATACTATGATACTATCCTTTTGTAATTTTTCTTGTATCGCCCTCGTTCTGGGTTGGATTTGAATTCATGATGTATATTTGTTGATCATTAATAGAAAGGAACTACACCATGATTTCTCAATCTTGCATTGTAATTCCATGTTGATGCGTTGATTAAAGAGTTGAGTCTTTATAATTCCTAAACAAGGAAATGAGCTAATTGGCTAGGGCCCAGCCAACCCAGCTCGTTCTCCCTTGTGTTCTTCTCCTTTTCGATTAAGGTGTGTTAATTATTTTTAATGCAAAGTGTGAAGTAAACAGATGTTTCTTTTATCTTTCTGCAAAGTTTGAATCTGATTTCATTACAGTGTGATGGATTCGTGGTGTGCAAGTTCGATTGAAGTTTAATCTCATGATTTCCTTCTGTGAAGTTTAATCTCATTTTCTACCTTGATCGTGCAAGCATGCATTCCTGCATTAGTGCATTTACAGTTTTGCATATTGATTCTTTTGGTTCATTACAAGTAATAGTATTTTTTTTTTATTTGATAAGTCTTAATGCGATCCTAAAGAGTGTGATTTTTATTAAGTCTTAATGCGATTCAAAAAAGTGTGATTTTTATTATGAAGTTATTTTGATATTTTAAATTAAACATACTTTTGATAATCAGAAACTGAATGTTGTTGTGACACACTAGTCTGTGCATGCACTTTATGCTGTTTAGGAAATATCCGATTCATGCGTAATGATTCTTAAAGGAAATCTTTCTGACTTCAAAAGGTTATATGCAGATCAGTTTGTGTGGATAGGTATTACATGATTGAAGCCTGCTATCACAATTAAATGATCTCTTAGATTACATGCAGAAGTTCATTAATTAAAGAAGAGTGTGCTTTGACTTTGGGAATTAATTCTTGTTTTAGACATTAAGATTAGTTGAAGCATCTTTCAGTTTGAGGAATTTATTTCTAAGTTCTATTCACCTTTGTAAATTATTTCTCCTAGTTAACACATTCTTTATTTTCTCGAAAGAAGTATTAGAAAACTTGGTGTAGGAACCTCTGTCCCGGTACATGAATCGATCTCTTGATACAGGAACATAGTGCTCTAGCCTTGAGGCTTAGAGTTCCTACATAAAGACATAAATCTTCAGTAAAGGTGTAAAATATACTCCAAGCACCTAAGCTTTGTTCTAGTACTAGTGCAAGCACATTGCAGAAGTACAAGAATAATAACTTAGTACATGGAGGAAGATCTATAAGAGTTAGATATCTTCAAGGGTCCAATTATTAACCTGGCACACAACTATACTGAAGATAAACGTAGATTTACATTTTCATTGATCAAATATTGTTTGCAAGAGGTTTTGAGAATTCCTTTCATTTATTTTCCTGCAAAAGTACTTTCTTTCATATCCTAGCACTAGAATATCTTTGGTGTAAATTGCTGGGTGATATTTTCTTTTTGATTCTACAAGATTGCAATTAAGGAAGTCGAAATAGAGTTTGGAAAAGTTCATATCATTTATGGAATTTCCTGTGCTTCATCTCTAAGTTTACAAAACCCCCAGGTTGACAATTAAGTGTTGAAGGAGTCTGCTTGACCGCAATTCCTGCACCCAACAGAATCCCATAAACCTTTCATATGAAATTATGTTAGCTTAAAAAACATTGCAATTGTATGAAGGAAAAGGTTTTTTATTGCCAAAATTAGTAGCAAAGCAACCTTAAGCTTATCTAGTAGTTAGCTTCACTTTTCCACCAAGACACCTACACATGTGGGAGAGGAACACAAAAAAACTGAAGAGGAATTGAGAAATTGGGTTGTAATAATTCAGTCATGATGGAGGAAAAGTAGTGTGAATGGGTAAGTGAGGTCAAACTCAATTAACAAAAAGCACTCTAAGTATATTTTGCAGGTAATGAAAAAAGAGAAATTTTTTAA
>APFE030442813.1:20405-163961 GCA_000404065.3 Pinus taeda | reverse complement strand
TGATGGTATTGTTGATATGGTTGTGAATATGGTGGGTATGGTTGAGGATATGTATGATAAGATTGAGAGTACTGTTGAGATGGTCTCCATTGTTGCTGTGGGTTGTTTTGATGCTGCCATGGCATGGGTACATTCCATGAGTTCTGTGCATACATTTGATCATTTCAGGAAATTGTAAATTTTGATTTGGGAACATACCTTGAGGTGCTGGCCTTGGCTGCCATGGTCTTTTTCCACCCATGTAATACACATTTTCCATCTCTGCATTGGCCGCCATGTTACAGTTCTGCAAAACCTTAACTTTAGGACAGTTAAATATATCATGATGTTCAGTACAGAAAGCACAAAATTGAATGTTTTCTAGTGGACAGTCCTTTAATGCATGTTTCTTCCAGCACTTTGGGCAGAAAATAGCCATTACCTGATCTTCAACTTATTGTTTCTTTTTAGCTTTTAGAGTGTCAATTTGGTTCCCGATTGTTCTTAGCAAATCTGTCTTAAATTCTTCTAACAGATTCCCTATCTCAGCCCTTGTGACACTTGCTGAAGCAGACTTTGTGACCTTGGATGACAGGGTTCTTTTTCCCATTTTAGCTTTACTCCTTGAATACTTTTCGCACAGATCAGTGATTTCTTCAAAGGGTAAAACAGAAATGTCACCTTTACCCATCAAGTTAAGGTCATCCATGTATTCTTCTCGGATACCTTTCAAGAACATTGTGCAGATCAGATCAAGAGGCATACTTCGGTGTTTAGATTTTTGTAAGTTGTAGACAAACCGTTCCAAGTATTCCTCTAAGGTTTCATCCTCTTGTTGGCTCATTCTAAAGATGTCATCTTTAGAGTCTTTGGATCTGCAGTAGGGTTGATATTTCTTTAGAAATACTCTTCTCATACCATCCCAATCAGTTATGGTATGCTCACCAAGCCTCATGAACCATCTTAAGGCTGATGCCTTTAGTGTCGCTGGAAAAAGTCTGAGCCTATGGGCATCATCAGTATAGCCATATGTCCGACATACAATGCCAAACTAGAACAAGAATGAGTCCGGATCTTCTGAAGCCATACCATAAAAGTTAGGTAGCATTGATGGGGGTATGTTTTTCATTTTGATTTCATCATCTTCCTGTGGTTCATGTATAGGAAAAGGAAAAGTTAACTCTTCTTCATCTCTATGTCCTTGATGTGGTACTGATCCATCTCCTTCCTCAGCCATCTTAATAGATTTCTCTGTATCAGAGTCACTTGTTTCAAAGAGGCGATTAAGGAAAGAGTGTTCAGTCATTGTGCTACTTTCTCCTTGTGTAGACCTAGGAAAGTCCCTCTTCTGCGATTTATGTGTTAATAAAGTTTGCCTTTCGATGAGAGTAAGTCTCTGTCCTGATTTTTGTTTATCCTCTAATACTTGGATGATGTTCTCCTCAGCTGGTGTTGAATTCTTTACAGAGTCTGCTCCTGATGATGATGGGTTAGTTTTTGAATGGTGGGGGGGTTTTTATGAATCTACCCTGATTGTCTCTAAACCTAGGCATAAATGAACATGATTTTAACTGTGTTTTTGTTTATTTTTGGCTTATTGAATTTTTTTCTTTTTTCTTTTTTTTAAATCCTTTAAGTACGCCTCCCCGGCAACGGCGCCAAAATGTAGTGTCATATGTAGGGTGCTAGACTGGGCTATATTTATTATCGACCAGGGTGCGTAGACTTAGAGGCGTGTGCCTACAATATATAGACATAAAGGATCTAATCTAAGTCTAATTTTCCTAATTACAATGCTATGATTTGATTCAATATCAAACTAAATCACCCTATGTATCACTATCAACTAAGATTCAATTCATAGAACGTTGTGTACCACTGTAATTAAAGATTTTGGTCTCCTTACAGAGACATCATACATAAAACCTCTGTTCAGTGGCTACTCAACATTCATGAACATTCATTAACAGTCATGCAAGATGAAATCGTAAACATAAAGTTCATGACAGTGCTTTACAAGGTAACGTTGGATCGAATCCCTTACAGGATATGATTCACGATCCAAATGATAATCTATTCAAGCGCATGCATAAACATATAAACAAGCACATTCATAAATATATAAACATAAACATGAACCGATTTAATTACTGCGCATATCAATATCAAATACCCTGACTGTAAATGCAATAAAATAACAACAGTATACCATGTACAAAGGGCCCGTCCGCGTTCTTGGTATACTGAGCTTGTTATCCAACGATCACCAAATCAAAGCAACGCAACCGTGATTGTAATGCAAGTCTGTTTGTATTAAAATCGAAACTCTGTTCGTGAAGCAACAATAATGATAAAAATGTAACCAATCATACAACCGGTTCAGAACTTATATTTACATATGGTTTCACATCCCTTGAAAATGGATGTACATTCATGAGCGGTTGTTGCTGCTTTTACCAAAACACGATTTTGAAAATGTTTCTATCCTAGCTAACATATAAAAAAAAGGAAACAAACTAAAATCAATTTGGACTGTGTGCTGTTGCTGCCTTTGTCGCCAACATGCCATAGTTGACCAGTCGTTGACCGCGCATGTAGGAGGGTTGATTCCGCTGCGGGATAGGTGCTCGTCCATGCTTGGACATTCCGCTTTTCATCCATACCCTTTGCTCTGGCCTGGCTGTCATGCCACATGTCAAACAATAAGCCATTTACAGGATGTTGGAACTTCCTGTAGTCATTTTTCCCAAAAACTCCTAATTCATTAAACACAAAACCCTTAAATCAATTTAAATGCAATTTAATAACTATAAGACTATTAATTAATCAATTTCCAAGGGATCTGAGAGATAAATGATGAAAAGAGGTAGGCAAATGTCATGTTTTGGGAGGGAAAAAGGGGTCATGGAATGGTACCAACAAAGAGCATAATGATGATTTTCATGATTACTTTATGAAACACCTTACGAAATTTTTTGAAAAAATATATCTTGAATGCAGTGATTGAAGAATGATTTCATTTTTTTTCATACATCTTAAGCTATGGTTTCCATTTCCAACATTTTATTTCTATTGCATATACTAGGCTTCCTTTTGATATACCATTTACACTTTGAAAATAGGTTAATGTTTACATTTATGTAAATAGGATTAACATTTACATTCATGCAAAGTAGAATAGCCTCTTCTTTCTGCAAAAGTAAGTAGGATTTCCTCTTTGCAAAAGTAATTAGGTTTCCTTTCTACAAATAGAGTAACATTTCCATTTATGTAATTATTAGGCTTGGATTTCATGGAATTCACTTCATTGCATCAGATCAATAAAGGAATGACACATTGCATGTTGCACATATAGTGCTAACACCTCTTAAGTTTGTAACAAACCTTGGGTTGATAATTTAATTTGGTAGCATTGGGAGTTCCATCATTCTTATTGCAATACTGAGGCTCATCACTGAGGCACCTGGAAAAGCTTTTAACAAAGTACAACTTTGATAAAGCTCTTAAAGTGGAAGACCATTAGGACAACTTCTGCTTACACCTACAGATTCTCGAGGTATGTTACAATGATGTTGCATGTAGTTTTTTTCCTTGTACCTTAGATGGTAGAGTAGTTGTATGGTACCACAGTGTTCAAACTCAATCTAGAATTGAAAGGGGTTTAAAAATTTATTCCTTGAAAATTTTCTCGATGACAAAACCACAACCATGTTATTAAAAGAGTTGGGCAATCTAAAGATGGAGTAAAAAGGAAAAGTTAAATATTTTAATGAGAGGTTCAATCTCTTATTAAAAAAATTTCCTAGGGATATGAAACCTCATGAATCCATCACCATTAACTACTACACTTCTTCCCTACTGACAAGTATCGCACAATTCGTTAAGAGAATTGTGAAAGAAAATATGGTTGAGAATTACGAAGAAGCCATTTCATTTGAAAAGGACTTGCACGCAATTGGATTCATTGTTTACAAAGAACTATCAAAAGACTCCAGGGACATGCGTAAAAGGTCTCAGGCCTCGTCAAGTAAGGCTAAGGATAAAGAAGCTATTGATCTTGAAATCTTGAACCAGACCATCAAGTCTT
The DNA here is from genome assembly GCA_000404065.3 of Pinus taeda. NCBI lineage: Eukaryota > Viridiplantae > Streptophyta > Pinopsida > Pinales > Pinaceae > Pinus > Pinus taeda. The sequence continues at coordinate 159,895 of APFE030442813.1, read as the reverse complement.
TGTCTAATGAGTTGGAAGAGTTAAAACAAATGTCAAGTGAGACCATTGTCAGCAGCAAGCCCCCAAAGTTCAACTTTCTGAGAAGGGATAGAAACTCTAGCAATAGCAGTAATCACCAACTAAGTTTACACAAAGTGTGAACATCGTGATAAATATTGAAAGCATGGACATGGACAAATATTGCTATTTCCATAAAAAATATCATTGAGAAAATACTTTCCAACAGTGGTATCATAACATGAATGCTCTGTCTGCACATATTATTGGCACTATACTTTTAGATGAGTAGACCAAGCCAACGGAAGAAAAGGAAGAAATTGTTGCTGTTGAAGAAACTACGAGTGTTGGGAACATAGTGAATGATTTCAGTTGTGTATTCATAGATGAAAAGAAAATTGTCGAAGAATTGTCATTGAGTGAGGACCTGACTCGAAAGTAGAAAAGTCAATATAAGTTGAGAAGTCAAGGGAGGGTTTCCAAACAAGAATTGACAAGGTAGAAATTGAAAGAACACTTGTTAAGGAAGATCACATTGCGTGTCAACTTAGCTTACAACACACAATTTTTTTTTTGGAAATACTACTACAATGAAAATTACTTCCACCAACAATAAAAGAAAGACCACCATTCCAAAAGTATCAGATAAAGTCACTCCCCTAGACACTTTGGTGATGACCCTCGCACTTGATTATAATATAGTTGAAGACATGAAGAAAGCTCATGCTAATATTTCAATCTTTGAGATTACAAGGATTTCCATCTAGCAAGAACTGCTTGTCTCGGCTCTTGATTAGTCTTCCTCAGGTGATAATGCTTCTTCATAGAAGGGATCTGGTAAGTATTTTGGTCCCCTGGAATCTACTTTGAATGCATTAACATCAGAAGAAAATAAACTATGCCCTTAATTTTTATTTACATTTCAAATTTTTAATTACAATGTACATAATTTCTTAGGTGATTCTAGTGCATCTGTAAATGTAATGCCATTGTCCATAGCTAAGAAAATCAACACTACTGGGATAAGACATATGCACATATTATTCATCTAGATAGGTCTCTTGTTCAAGTTATTGGTAAACTTAGAAATGTGCTTATTCACCTATCATCGGATCAATGAGTTCACCAGTGCATAAACATAGTAATTATGAACATCCTGGAAGCCTATGGTGTATTACTTAGTAGGGACTCGTCCAACAAATTATAGGGATATTTGCTACCGACTAGTCACATTTATGGCTTCTATATAAACACAAGAATAACCAAATATAGGTAAACTCAGAACCTTACATGAAGCACATTGTCACACCCTTCAAGGGGAAAAATGAGCCAGTTTCTTTCAAAAATTTTATCTTTGGAATTTCTTCTTGGAGACTGACCTAGGGTGCTACCTTACTCAGCCTTCTCGAGTCCCACCAAACACACAGTTGGAACTCCTTCCTACTACAGCTGGCATAAATGACCTTTGCATAGTAGATGACAGTAGTGTAGGGCATAATTCTTGTACATATGATGTTTGGAATTTTTTTTAATAGTTCTAAGACATAAGACGACTCTAGAGCTGGTTGTGTTTTAATAGGCTTGCGACATAGAAAACACCTAATCTCTAGTCGCTTAGAATTTGAGTGCACTAACAACACTTGGAGAAATGGAGCACTCATCCTGGGCTTAAAGAAGGCCATTGACCTCAAAGTTGGGGTTCTTAAAGTAGTAGGTGACTTTGAGATCGTTTTACAATAGGTACAAATTATATACAATGTGTGTCACCTAATTTAAAAAGTTATCAACAAGAGGTATGGCATTTAATTTATGAATTTCAAGCTCTTAATATTGTATCTATTCCTAGAATGCGTAATGCAATTGTGGATGCATTAGGAAATGATGCTGCTAGTTTGTCACCGTTTAGGGATGTTTTTTCTATTGAAATCATTTGTAAGCCATATGTCCCTGATAATATAAAAATTTGCATGTTTTTAATGATGAACAACATATATTGTGTTTCATGGAAAATGCTGATGTATTCAAAGATGCATCCATTGATTAAGATGAAAACGATAATGTGTCACAAGATGTAGCTTGGGAAAGAAAGGAGAACCCCATGCTGAAGAGTGTGGTATCATTAGAAAAGTTGTATGACTTGTAGAATTGATTTAGAGGACCAGTCAACACGAAAACCCACAACTTAACATTGTCGCATGAGCAGATTAATCTTGGAACAAAGAAAGATCTGATGTTTGTTAATCTTGGTACTTGTTGCACACCTCAAGAGAGAAAATCCTTTATCTTCCTATTCAAGTAGTACTAAGATGTTTTTGCGTGGAAATACGATGAGCTCAAAACTTACGACATGGGAATTATCGAACATGTTATCCCAATTAAGGAAGGGGCCAAGCCTTTTCAGTAGAAGTTGCAGAAGGTGCATCTAATGCTTGAGCCCCTAATTTAGAAGGATTTGAGGAAGTTATTGGATGATCATATCATCTACAAAGTGCAACATTCAACATGGGTGTCTAGATTGGTCCTAGTAAGAAAGAAGTTTGGGAGAATACGCTTGTGTGTGGATTTATGAAATGTTAATTGTGCCTCGGAAAAAGACAATTACCCTGTGTCATCAATAAAATAGATATTATAGATAGTATTTTAGAAATGTTTTCTTTACTTAGCAGATATTCTGGATACAACCAGGTTTTGGTCTCAGAGCTTTCTGTACTCAAAACTACTTTTTGAACAAAGTGGGGCATGTTTGCATTCAAAATAATTCCTTTTGGGCTATTTAATGCCAGTGCAACCTTTCAACGTGTGATGGACATCATATTTCTTGGATTGATCAGTCATAGCATTGAGATGTATCCTGAAAATTTCGTGGTGTTTTGAAAGAATATATTCAACCACATACACCACTTGAAGCAAATCTTTGAGCGTGTTATCACTCCAAAATTTCCAAGGGTTGTTCAATGTGTTAAAAAGAAATATAAGAGGTAACTACAAACCTACTTTGGAGCTTAGGATCTAGCCTTACTAAACTCAGAGAGGGCTCTCTCTATATGATTTAACTTTGTTTATCTTAATGGATTTTAGGCTAGTTATGTTTGGTTGATTTGGTTTGATTTTGATTTGTTGGTGGAATTACTGATTTAGATGGATAGGTGCCTGTCTATTTTCCATTGGGCTATGGAGTCAATATATCAGGAAAACATAATAAAAACCAATTATAAAAGCAGTGTTACAGTGAAAGGTAATTGAGAAAAATTAGATCTTTAGGGCTGAAATGGTGAAATGATTTTCAATCAGTATCAAGGAGCAGTTAAGGATTCCTTAACCAAATAATGAAGGAAGATGAAGGAGGTCAACCGGGATTAGAGGGCAATTAAGGATCCTTTAAACAATATATCAGAAGAAAAAATAGACATGAATAACAGTTCAAAACAGAGTGTACTTAAACAAATTATGTAATAACATTCCTGTTATACCATTCAAATTTAGAAGAAAAACATTCAAGTTTATGGAATACTTTAGAAAAGAACACGACCAATTGAAATATACTTCACTGAAGTGGCTCAACACAAGAATCCTATAAAGAAATGCTTCTATTATTTGTCCTATCTGTCAACTGAAAAAGTACAGTAAACACTTAGGTTGTAGATGAGTTTAACTATAGAAATATTCAGATATCCACCCCTCAATACTTCGAATTATGAAGTATTTATGCAAAAACTACTACAAAATATCCTAAAACTGATTTAGGAATTTTTCAAGGAAAATGAAATATCTTCATGCAAGAAGATAGAGACAACTATCTAACTAATGCAAGTTTTCCCTGCTTATTTGGTTTTTGTTGTTTTCTTTCACTGATATTTTGCTGCTTTACCTCTTTTGTTGTTTGCTTTATGCTCGCTGTCTCTTTTTCTATTTAGCGTCTTTCAAGATGGTTACATCTTTACTCTGCCTTGTCATATGATACTCTCTAAACTTTGTTACTGCTTTACTTTTAATCTTTGACTGCTCTATTTCTGTTTTAACTTGGATGCTCTATTTTAACCTCAACTGCTTTATTTTAACATTGACTACTTTGTTTCTAATTTAACCTGCATGCTCTCTTTTAACCTTGATTGCTCTTTTACTTGTTTTACTTTTAGTTTTCAAAGTAAATCATTCAGTTTCTCCCAAGCCTCTTCATCTGGTAATTTGATTTTTACCATTCTTCTGTAGGTTTCATCAGCTTCTGTGTACTTTGCAAAAGTAGTCTTGTTTATAAAGAGATGTTTCACCTCTTGCTGGAGGAAAAAGAAGTTTTCCAAAGTTTGGAGGAACACTTTTCCTATGGGCACACATTTCATTGATGAACTGCTGGAAGTTTCTCTGGCTACTTCTCTCATCTTCTTATCGCAATCTTCAAGTTTCATCAGTTTATTATTGATTACCAAAATATTAAGTAGACCCTTCTGTCTCAATACTTGAAATTTGTCAAAAAACTTGTTTACTGCATGTTTCATGCTTTGACACTTCTCCTCAAGCTATATCATCAAATTTCTCTTGGAAATAACTTTCTTCACTTCTAGAATTGTCTCTATTCTATCAGCTATCCCAAGCTCCTCTAACTCATATTTGTTTTTAGAATTTAGAAATTTGATTATTTTAGAGGCTTCCTCTAGTTTCTCCCCAAGATCTTCTTTTACCTTTTGAATTGCCTCACTGGCTTACTTCACTAAATCATTATGTTCAAATATTACTTGTTGACCAGATATAATTGACTGAGTCAATGATATTGGCCCATAAATGGTTCTTTTCTTGGGCCAAAGGCTCCTTTAGTGACAATTCTTTTTCTAGTTGGTGGATCCTATCATTCAATCTATTAGCCTTTTGTTTCTCAGCGTGATGCATTACTTATGCTAATTTCTTTTCATCTTCCAAGCTCTTCACTTGCTCCTTAAGCTTATTAATATGTGTTATTTGAATGAACATATCTTCCATGGCTTGAATCAATTTGTTGGCCTCATTAGTGGGATGGGCTAATGATTTTGCTGATGCTGTTGCTGATGTAGATGATGTAGCTGCTGGAACTGATGTTGATGTTGTTGTTGCTGTAGCTCCTACGGGAATAGTAGTAATGGGAACTGCTTCTCTGCTAGCTTGCTTCTCCTGTACCATTTTATCCATTTCTATCTCCATTTCTCTTAGTTGAGTTGTCAACTCGATGATTAAGTTCATCATCTCATCCTTTTGATTAAGTGTCTCCAACACCTCCTGGGTTTGTGGATGTTTAGTAGTTGGTAGCTTTAGCTATTTCTTGAGTGCAACTATGTTTGCATTTTTCTTTTTGATGAGTTCTTTAACTACCTTGATATCAGTTGGATTATAGCCAATTTTAATAACCAACTCTTCTAGTGATTTAATCCTATTGTCCTTTGCTTGTGATGAGGTCACTTCCAGCTTTAACTGTGACTATACATTTTCCAGAGAATTCTTCAATTTCTGGACACTTGAGCTTTTTGTGTCATGGTTGAATATATCATTTCTCCTGCCTATTTATGAAATTCAATCTGGTCAATTGGGTGCACATCTTGAGCATGAATTTCAGAGGTTGTTTTCTTGTAATCTTCTGAAGTTTTTGGGGCCTTTACCTCTAGCTGTAAGAAAGTCATCTGCATCTTCCTAGTTTTTAGGTCAAAAGTTGAAAGTAACCTACTCTAATCACTGGGATTTTTCTTCTAGTATTGTGTACATATTGTAGCTTTTAATGCCTCATTTATGATTTTAATTTCTTTATATTTCTCCATGATATCTTTCTCTTTGTCCATTATTTTGCTAGATGATGAAACTTCTTCATTTATTCTGATTTTGAATGATCTGTGCACTAGAGGATGAGGGTAGAGGTGTTTCTTCTACATGTGTTGAGGGTGCATCACCCCTGATGATAATCTTTGTTTCTGCTTCAACTGTCTTTCAAGCTCCATTACTAGATTTAACTTGGTTTTCTTTTTTGCTCACAAGCTTAAATTTAGTATCAGAGGTGGTTTCAGCTGAGTATGATCCTTCTCCTCTAGCCCTTTTTGAACTTTTGTCTTGTGGGTTTGGAGTATGCAGGATGGAACTAGTATCAACCTTCTTATCCATCTCTTGAAGAGTGTTTTCCAACCACTCTGATTGGTTGGAATAATTTTCAATTTCTGGTTTTGACTCATGGATGAAGGGGCTCAATTTGAATTTGACTCTTAATTTACTTATGACACCTAAAGGATGATAATTCCATTTGCAATTGCTACTTAACTTCAACTCTTGTAAGCATCTATCTGCTTCCTTTCCAACATTTTTATTGTTACATATAAAAGGCCCTATTTGGTTTTAAATCTTGAAATGGGTCTTCTTTTTGGCTGAAAGGAAATGGATTTCATCAGAATTCAAGATTTGTCTGATGTATTCCAAGGCAAATAGGCTCATTGGGAGGTATTTTGGAAGCTTGTATGGAACTAGCTAGCTTCCATAAACTCTGATCTTTGTATGATTTCAGTATAAACACCAATATCATGTTCTACTATTCTCTAACAACGGTAATTTTCTTCATTTCTTCATTGATCCTAGGTTGACTGCTACTGCTTATCATGTTGGTAACTGGATGAATAAAGGAGTGAATGAAGTCCTTGCAGGTGAAGTCCGTGGAATATTTTCTAATTAGGGAAGTCCAGAAGACAACTGATTGTGGGTTACCCTCAGTGTATATTTTTTGGAGGCTTACTGCAATCCTTTCAGACTGGAAGTATAAGAACATATGAAACAAAATAGATGAATACTTGAACACATCTTCTTTAGCTAATTTAACTAACTGCTCATGGATAGAATCTGATAGATATTGAGAAAAGTTAAATGTGAAAGCAGGAGGTTGTCCTGGGCAGAAAATGGACAAAAAACCTAGGATTGAAGCATCAACATACTCATCTGTAAAATAGCCTAGAATACAAGATAGCATTGAAACAATCTGTCTTGTTCTTTTTGAGAAAATTGAGGCTAAATAAGGAGGGTTACTCGTTACTCTTTGGGGTTTCAACAGATGAAGGAAGAAAACTTTAGAAGATTTGAAATCTCTTGTGAAAGTCAAGCTTTAGATATAACTCAGTGAGGATTTCAATTGAAAAAGGGGCTTCATCAGGCTTAGGTTGAATTTATAGCATTTGGTTTATTGATTCTACAGTAACTGTGAACAAAATATCTTTGCTAGGGGTTACTAGGGCTCTTTCACTAGGCAGATAATTGACTTGACAGAGCTTGATGATTTCTAGAAATTGGAAGGTTTGTGGGAAGATATACTTGGGTAGGTTTGAATCCTAGAGGAGGATATCATCAACCTGGTCTATGAATTTTATCATGGCTCCAATAATGGAGCTCAAGGATGTTGAAATCAGTGACTGTATCACTAGTTTTGAAGTCTTTTTCAGCAAGGGGGTTATGTTCAACATCGATTACAGGTGGTTGCAGGCGATTGACATTTATAGTACTCTTGGAGGCCATTTAATTTGTTCAGTTATAAGTTATTACTTTCTTGCTTAAGTACTAGCCTCGGCACTTAGGAATACTTAGAAAATTAAGCTTTTAGTATGTAGAAGGAGTTCTGGAAGCAACTAAGGCTTTCTAGCAGTGAAATAGGCTTCAATGATCTTTATAAAGCTTTATGCTAAGTCAACACTATCTCCAGGTGGTGAAAGGCTTGAATTCTGGTGTGAAATCTCTTGAGAACAGGTCGGCAGAGCTTTTCTGGGTTAAGAATAGCTTGACAAAGGCTCTTTTTCACAAAATTCAACAGAATAATGGTGAAAAGACTATAAAGGGTAGGTTTATTTCTTTTAACCAGCATTGGTTAAACATATGGGCGTGGGGTTAAATTCAAATGGTAGGGTGTTTTCATCATACAGTTCGAATGATGGGCTAGCGGTTATTGCATTGTGAAAAGTGGGTTAGCAGTTTTGTATTGGAGGATGCAATACAATCTGGAGATGGCACGTAGCAAGGGAGTGGGGCTATGAAACTACTCATTTTGCAACCCATCAATGGTGTTAAAGGTTTCTCAATTGGTGGTGTGATAGGTTCTATTGGCCATTTGATCTAAGGAATGAAGATCCGATGGATGGACAAACAGGAGAGGTGAGTCGGGGATTTGATAGGCAGGGCCCATGGATATGTGATGTGATGGGTATTAAAATAGAAGTGGGGACCCAGGATAATTAGTGGGGGAATTAATGGAATAAACTATAATTTATGAAATAAAATGGGGTTGGGAAAATATATATGCGGGATTTAATAATACAGTAAGAACATGAGTTAAAAAAGGATTTTGGGTAAATTTTTTCAATGGGGCCCGATACATTTTAAGACATTTCAAACTTAGGTTAAGTGGGTTTTTACATGTTTAATTGAAAAGGGGAATTATTAAAGGGGAATTTACTTTTCTAATGAAAATATGATTTTTTAACTAGGGAAAAGGGTTTTAGTAAGGGAAAATATGTGAAGTAAGGGGAAAAGGTTAAAATGAAGGGAAGGGATATTTTTACAAGGGAAAATGAGTTTGGAAGGAAGTTAGTAATATGAAATGAGCCAATTGATGATCTCCATGCCTGATGAAAACTACTTCTGCCTACCCATCATTTACCCTAACATTTTTTCTTCCTTTACTGGGTGCATTTGAGCTTGCTGACCCTTTATTTTTCTTTGATAAGAAAACTATATAATTCTAATCTTATAGCTTCCAATGGATTAGATTAAACTGATGAGATCATTATTATTCTCTACCTAACTACTGATCTGCCAAGATTAAACAATTTGGCTAGATCTTTATTCTCTATCTATTAGCATGAAATTTTAAGCATGAATGAATCAAGATTAAATTGTTTAATCATCATGGATTGTGGCATTTTGACAAGATGCACACAATATTATTTTCAAAAAGTAAACTAAGAGTAGTGGCATTTGAATGTTCACACTTTCATGATCTATTTTTATCTCTGTTTGGTGGGGTCATATTTTATCTTCTTTTTTTATCCTTTTCTTTTAGTCCTTTGATTTTTCTTTTAGGACTTACCCTCTTTACATTTTTTAATATGGAAAACCTTTGCAAAAAGCAAAGGTATGTACAATATTACAAGACTAAACATAGCCAATTCAAAATTATGATTCGTATTATTATAGGAACCTAAGAGTGGCTCCACTTGGCAATGGCATATTCATGTGAGATGTCAAGAACTTCTGATCAGTGACCTTAGAACTTTCACTGTGCTTTACTCGGAAATGCCTTTTGTGATCTTCTTTTACAAACATATGATGTTATACCTTTTAAAGCTTAACATTTCCTTTTTAGGCTTCAACTTTAGAAGATAATCATCCACTCCAATCTAAAATTTGCTATGGTATTTACAATGAATAGAGCTAATGAACTACTGATTACTCTGGTGGAAAATAGTGCTTCAACATTCGACCATTGACTGGTCCATCTTATAAGTCTGTCCCATCTAATTCTTTCAAGAAAAATGCATTGTTTCCTCTGTAACCATAAATAACATATGGGCCTTTCCAGAGAAAGTCAAATTTCCCATGTTTCCCTTTCTCATCCCTTCTGGAATCCCATTTTAGTACTTGATCACCTATGTAGAAATCCTCTGATTTAGTTTTCTTATCAAATAAATTCTTGATTTTTTCTTGAATTACTTGGGATTTGACATAAATTTCTTCCCTGGTTTGTTGAAAATGAATTGTTTGGTTTATCCTCCTTTGGATGTCATTTTGTTCTACTTGCAGCTCTTGAATCATTTTCATCATTGGTACTCTTAATGAGGATGGAAAAACAACATCCATCCCATATACCAATTGATAAGGAGATGTACCAATAGATTTCTTAGTAGTAAGCCTATCTGCCAATAGGGCATTCACCAAATTTTTGTTCTAGGTTTTCTTGTTATCTTCTAACAACTTCTTGATGATGTTAACTAGGCTTTTGTTTGAAGATTTTGCTAGTCCATTACCTTGAGGGTAATAGGCAGTGGAATGGCCTAGGGTGATATGGTATCAGTTACAAAAATCTATCATTTTCTTGGATTTGAAGGCAGTAGCATTACCAGTGATGAGCTTTTGTGGGAATCCAAACCTGGAAAGGATGTTATTCTCAAGGAATGAAATGATGACAAAATCAATGGCTTGTCTAGAAGGGATGGCTTCTATTGACTTAATAAAGTAGTCAATGGCTGTTAGAATCCATTTATATTAGGCTGAGGAGGGTGGGTGAATTTCCCCAATGAAGTCTAAACCCCATTGTTGAACATGGATTTCTGCTAAGATAGGTTTAAGGGGTAATGGTAAGAGTTTCTTCTTACCTTCAAATATTTGGCATTTGTGACAGGAGGTCACATATTTTCTAACATCTGCCAAAAGGGTGGGCCAGTAAAAACCTACACTTAAAATATTATCAGCAGTTGTTTTCTAGTATAGGTGTCCCCCACAATCCCCTGCATGAAATTCCTGCATGACTTTTTCAGCTTCAACTTTTAATAAACAATTTAACAAAATGCCACCATTATATTTCCAAAATAAAACATTGTCTAAGACACAATATTTTATTGCTTTCATTTTTAGGAATCTACTTTTAGTTATAGATAGACTAGGAGGAACTTGTAGGTTGAGTAAAATGAAAATAATGTCTGCATACCATGGTGAATCTATGAAAGCTTCACTAATTAGTGGAGTCGCCATCTCTTCCTGATCATCAATGGTAGCAATGAAATTTATGTCTAAGGCTCGACAGTTTGATTCAGCCATGAGATTGGCTAAACCTTGGCCTTTAATCAATTTTGTAGGCTTGATTCCAATGTCATATTCTAGTATGGTGGCAATATATTTTCCTCTTTTTCCATCAAGCCCATCCTGAGTTAGAATGTCCTTTACCACTGAGTTTGGAACATATGCTATTATGTGAGAGTATAGAATATATACTCTGAAATCCTTTGTGGTTTTCACTAAAGAAAGGGCTTGTTTTTCCATTATATTATACTTTAATGTAGCATCTCTCAAAGCTTTACTGAAGAAAGAAATGGGTTGCTCATAACCCTCATCATTTTTCTGCAACAAGACTGTTGCAATGGTGTGCTCCGAAGCAAATGAAAAAATTATGAAGTCTTTGTTAAAATTAGGACTTATGAGGAAAAGTGTTTTAGTAAGGGCTTCTTTGATTGCTTCAAAAGATTGCTTAGACTTTACTGTACACTTAAGTGTTGAATCCTTTTTTAACATGTTATTCAAATATCTAAGTAGTTCTGCTAAGTTAGAAATGAATCTTCTAAGAAAATTTATTTTACCTAAGAATGATTGCAATTCTTTAATGTTCCTAGGATGACTGATGTTTAGGATTGCTTCTATTCTAGTTGGATCAATTCTAATGCCCTCTTTTGAAATTATGTGTCCTAGGAGTTTTCCTTCTTCTAATCCAAAAACTGAATTTTTAGGATTTAAGGATATGCCAAACTTTCTACATTTTATGAATACCTTTCTTAGATGATCTAGATGTTCATTATCTGACTTGGAAAAAACTGTGATATCATATAGGCAAATGACCAAAAACTCATGGATTTATTTTGCAAAGGCTATGTCAATTTCTCTTTGGAATGTTTCCCTAGCATTCATCAATCCAAAGGGCATTTTCAAGTACATGAAAGTTCCCAAGGGAGTGGTGAATGCACTCTTTGCTTGATCTTCAAGTTGGACTAGGATTTGATTGTAACCAAAGAATCCATCAAGTAATGACATTCTGGATAACCCTACCACCCTCTGGAGAATGTGATCCATTTTAGGGAGGGGATAGTTATCCTTTAGTGATACATTTTTCAAGCTTTTTAAATCAACACAAAGTCTGATTTCTCCTATTTTCTTTCTAGTGGGGACTAAATTAGAGACACAATCAGAATACCTGATGGGTGCTATGATCTGAACATCGTACATCCTCTTAACTTCTTTTTCTATTAATTGCATAAGAACAAGGTTAATTATCTTTAGTTTTTGTTTAAAGGGATTCTTTTTTTCTTTAATTGGTATCTTATGCTGCATGATGCTAGTATCGTAAGACTTGAGGTCTTCATAACTCCAGGCAAAGATCTATTGGAACTCTTTAAACAAGCTAATGTATTTCAGCTTTTCATTGGGGGGTAGTGTCTTATATATATTGATAAGTTTAGGATTTTCCTCTATCCTTATGTTGCATTCCTCTATATATGACCTCAGAGGTTCCATTTTAGGTTTTCTAGCTACATCATTGAAGTCAAAGATGTCTTCTAGTGGGGCTAATCCCTTAGGCAAAAAGTTGTCTTTGAGGTTTAAAACTTCTGATTCATCATTGATTAATTCCTCAATTTCTATAGTTTTTAATTGATCTATCTCTAGTTTAGTGAATTTAGTTGATTCTAACTTATTTACATCATTTACATCTATTTCATTATTTGTGGTATAATCTGATGTACAGTCAGTGTCTATATTACCATTTCGAAATTCTCCTTAAGAAATCATAAAATCATGAATTTGATTATCATGTGAGAAATTTTCCAATACTTTAAATTATCAGGTGTGGTTGGCCTATGTCTTACTTGAGCTGCGTAATGATGATTTGGTTGGAAGGGCAACCTGCATGTGCTGGAAAAAGTGACTAAGCTATGAGCTTGCATATTTTTCTTTCTTGGAATAACAACAAAGTTAGTCTCAAGGAAACAATATATCAATTCTAGGATGGTTTCTCTATAGCAGCTAAGTCTAGGGTTATTGGTAATGTATTCTCCCTTGATCTGTTTTATAATGAGTTCTGAGTCTCCCATGATGGAAACTCTTTTAGCTCAAAGTTTTCTTATGATTTGGAAGCCTAGCACTAACGCTTCATATTTTTACATGTTGTTAGTGCATTTGAAATTTAATCTAAAAGCATGTCCTTCTAAATGATCATTCTCTAAATTGTAGATCCATACACTAGCTCCTGCTCCTAATCTATTTATAGAGCCATCAAAATCTAAATGCCATAGAGACTCATGTGTTATGTTTTTGCTATCAGGTTCTTTGTGTTTTTCTTCTAAAGTTATGATTTTGTCTTTGCTATTTTATGAATTATATAAGATAAATGAGTCTAGATTAGAATGCATGGAATAAATAGGGTAATTTTGTGGTCTTTCTAAACTACTTACCATGTATTTCATCAAGGTTTCTCTGTAAATCTTTCTTTGCTGACAAAATACAGAAATGGTAGCATATGCCATGTCTAATTGTAGTGACCCTTGTAATTTTTCTCCCTGTGAGCGAGATAACAACATACCATATTTAGGTGGGATATCAGCAACTACTATGTCCATAAAAATACTCTTTGTTGGGCATTGAAATAGGGTTACAAATAGATATTTTATGAGGCCAAGGCATTTGACTTGATTAGAATAAAAGGAAAACAGGTCCTTGTAGGGTCTAGTGATGTCTAAGTTTAATCTTTACATGATTGCTTTAGGAATTAGGTTATGGGATGCTCCTGAATCTAACATAGAATTATGTAAGATTTTATCATGAACGTTTAAGCTAATGTAGAATCAAGGGATAACCCCTTGTTGATGTTTTCCATTTACTTTTGGACTGAATAATAACTCAGGTTGATCATCATTAAGGTTTACAACATCTTCACCTTCACCTATGTTTAGTGTTTCAATGATTTGTGCTTTGTATGATTCATTTTTTACCAGCTATGTTAAGGGAACTGGTATTTTCAATTTGGCTAACTCAATTTTGATATTGAATGGCATTTGAGTTTTGCCTAATTGAATGATTTCATCCTTAGCAATTGTGGTTTTTGTATTCTTGTCTTCTCTGTGAGCACTAGGTAATTCAGTTTGTATGCCAACTGTTTTGTTTTCAATTTTCTTGTTTAGAACAGTTTGAGTTGCATTTGAATTTTGAGGTGTAGCTGAAGTTTGAGTTTTTATTGAGGTTATGTCCACAATATTTGGGTTGGAACCTAAGCTCCTCTAGGCAGAATTTGTAGGATCTTGGTCACAAGAGCTTCCAATATTTTCTTAGTTTCTGTTTGGACTGATTTCTTAGTAGGAACCTCTATGTTATTTTTGCTTCTAAGGCTATATTTTTATGAACTTCATAGATAGCACACTCATAGCCTTGTTTGTAGTCAAAGGATGCTCCAGACTCTAATTGTAATTGTTGTAACATGTATAATTCTTGTTCTTCTCAGGTAAGAAAAATGGCATCCTCATTGTTTACTCCCATCAAGTTTATTTGGGTGTCTTGGTCTTCTTCATGTTGTTGTGAACTTTCAGCATAATTTTCTTGGAAAGGTGGTCTAATTTGTTGATCGGGTACAATTTCTCTTGATTTTCACATAGTTGGATTTTTTCTAAAGTTAGGGTTTCTAATTTGGGGTCCTTGTTGATTCTCCCACTGAGGTTTTCTTTCCATATTCTCTAATCTATCCATTAGCTTTTCTAAACTTTTAGCTAAACTATCTATCTTAACATCTGAAGTGGATGGTTCTTACTTAATGGTAGCCCTCCTCTCATTCCTCATCCTAGCTCTTTTATCCAATAGGTTAGCTTCTACACTAACTGCATCACTTTGAATTTGTTGTAAAGTTGCAGGGTTTCTTTCTCTTAATTGATAGGACATGTTAGCATCAAAACCATCTGGAAATTTAATCAGGGCAAGGTCTGGTGGGGGTTTGATATTCACTGGAATTGCATTGTAAACGTTGTTAAACATAGTATAGTAATACTGGATAGATTCACTAGGAGATCTCCTTATGTTCTCATATTCAAATAATATCTAGAGAGGGTTTTTCTTTCTTTCCCACCTATTTATGAATAATTGGTGGAAAGAAGCTAGATCAGTAATATGGTTAGGAGGTAAAGATTTAAACCACTTTCTAACATCTCCTTCTATTGTTTGTGAAAATAATCTCATTTGTACATCAACATCATCAACTTCATGTAACTCAAAGTAATCTTTCATTTTATTTACATGTTGTTGAGAAGTATACTAACCAGTACCATCAAACTACAAAATTTTACTTTGGTAATCTTGTGGCATAGTGTGTAAAGGAGCTTGTAAGGCCAAAGGTGCATATCTGTCTACCATGGCTACAATTTTAGCTTGACTGGGAGGTGAAGTAGTGTTGCTTGAAGATGAACCTGAGAAATTAGGGTGGAGATGAATTTTATGTATGAATGGCTTTGTGGAATGAACTGTGGTGGATATTATAGGTGAGGTGGTACTGAATGAGGCTGTATTTACAGTTTTTGAAAATACTGTAGAGTGTTCAGGGGTAGTATTAGTTAGGGCATCTAATTCAACTGATTGTTGAAAATAGGCTTCGTCTATATGCCTTATCAAAGTGGATGTTAACTCATCAAGTTTGCCAAAAGTATTTAGAACATGTTGATCTAAATCAGGATGTATATTATCCTTCTTTGATATAATAAATTGAATAAAATTGGGATCTATTATAGTATCATAGACTGAATTTTCAGATTTGGTACGAAACAAAGAATGCTCAAATGATAAGTCGAATTTAATATCCTCTAAGCTTGATAACTCTTTAGGAAGTGAATTTGATTTGTTCAATTGAATAACCCTTCCTTGACTCTCTAACTTTTTAGGTTTTCTTAAAATTATGTTAGGATCATCAACAATTGTAGAAAGTTGTGGATCAAGATGAGCCCTAGCATAATATGTTCTTTTAGAAGCCATACTTTTGATTTATAATGCTAATCTCAAGCAACCCTTTAAAAACTTAATGTGAAAAATGAGGAAAATTGTTTCCCTTTAAGATTGATTTTAACTAGGGACTGAATGTCCCCAGTATGGTTGCCACTATGTTATCACTCCACAATTTCCAAGGGTTGTTCAATATGTTAAAAAGAAATATCATAGGTAACTACAAACCTACTTTGGAGCTTAGGATATAGCCTTCCTAAACTCAGAGAGCGCTCTCTCTATATGATTTAACTTTGTTTATTTTAATGGATTTTAGGCTAGTTATGTTTGATTGATTTGGTTTGATTTTGATTTGTTGGTGGAATTACTGATTTAGATGGATAGGTTCCTGTCTATTTTCCATTGGGCTATGGAGTCAATATATCAAGAAAACAAAATAGAAACCAATTATAAAAGCAGTGTTACAGGGCAAGGTAACTGAGCAAAATTAGATCTTTAGGTCTGAAATGGTGAAATGATTTTCAATCGGGATCAAGGAGCAGTTAAGGATTCCTTAAACTAGATAATGAAGGAAGATGAAGGAGGTTAATCAATATTAGAAGGAAATTAAGGATCCTTTAAACCAGATATCAGAATAAAGCATAGACATGAATAATAGTTCAAAACAGAGTGCACTTAAATAGATTCTGCAATAACATTCCTGTTATACCATTCAAATTTAGAAGAAAAACATTCAAGTTTACGGAATACTTTAGAAAAGAACATGAACAATTGAAATATACTTCACTGAAGTGGCTCAACACATGAATCCTGTAAAGAAATGCTTCTATTATTTGTCATGTCTGTCAATTGAAAAAGTATAGTAAACTTTTAGGTTGTAGATGAGTTCAATTATAAAAATATTAAGATATCAATCCCTCAATACTTTGAATTATTAAGTATTTATACAAAAACTACTACAAAATATCCTAAAACTGATTTAGGAATTGTTCGAGGACAATGAAATATCTTCATGCAAGATGATAGGGACAACTATCTAACTAATGCAAGTTGTCCCTGCTTATTGGGCTTTTGTTGTTTGCTTTCACTAATATTTTGCTGCTTTATATCTTTTGTTGTTTGCTTTACGCTGGCTGTCTCTTTTTTTGTTTAGTGTATTTCAAGCCGGCTACATCTTTACTCTGCCTTATCATCTAATACTCTTTAAACTTTGTTACTGCTTTACTTTTAACCTTTGACTGCTCTATTTCTCTTTTAACCTGCCTGCTCTGTTTTAACCTTAACTTCTCTATTTCAACCTTGACTGCTCTATTTCTGTTTTAACCTACATGCTCTATTTTAACTTTGACTGCTCTGTTTTAACCTTGACTGCTCTTTTACTTGTTTTACTTTTAGCTTTCAAAGTAAATCATTCAGTTTCTCCCAAGCCTCTTCATCTGGTAATTTGATTTTTACCATTCTTCTGTAGATTTCATCATCCTTTGTGTACTTTGCAAAAGTAGGCTTGTTTATAAAGAGATGTTTTACCTCATGCTGGAGGTAAAAGAAGTTTTCCAAAGTTTGGAGGAGCACTTTTCCTGTGGGCACGCCTTTCATTGATGAACTGTTGGAAGTTTCTTTGGCTACTTCTCTCATATTCTTATCATAATCTTCATGTTTCATCAATTTATCATTGATTACCAAAATATTAGGCAAACCCTTCTATTTCAATACTTCAAATTTGTCAAAAAACTTGTTTACTGTAAGTTTCATGTTTTGACGTTTCTCCTCATGTTGTATCATCAGATTTCTCTTGGAAATAACTTTCTTCACTTCTAGAATGGTCTCTGTTCTATCAGCTATCCCAAGCTCCTCTAATTCATATTTGTTTTTAGAATTTAGACATTTGATTATTTTAGAGGCTTCCTCTGGTTTCTCCCCAAGATTTGCTTTTACCTTTTGAATTGCCTCACTGGCTTCCTTCACTAAATCATTCTGTTCAAATATTACCTATATAGATGGCCAAATACAATTGACTGAGTCAATGAACTTGGCCCATAAATGTTGCTTTGCTTGGGCCAAAGGCTCCATTAGTGACAATTCTTTTTCTAGCTGGCAGACCTTGTCATTCAATCTATTAGCCTTTCGTTTCTCAGCTTGATGCATTACTTCTGCTAATTTCTTTTCATCTTCCAAGCCCTTTACTTGCCCCTTAAGCTTATTAATATGTGTTGTTAGAATGGACATATCTTCCATGGCTTGAATCAATTTGCTGGCCTCATCATGGGATGGGCTGTTGATTTTTCTAATGTTGTTGCTCCTGTAGATGATGTAGCTGCTGGAACTGATGTTGATGTTGTTGTTGTTGTAGCTCCTATGGGAATAGTAGTAATGGGAACTACTTCTCTTCTAGCTTGTTTATCCTATACCAGTTTATCCATTTATGTCTCCATTTCTCTTAGTTGAGTTTTCAACTGGATGATTAAGTTCATCATCTCATCCTTTTGATTAAGTGTCTCCAACACCTCCTTGGTTTGTGGATGTTCAATAGTTGGTAGCTTTAGTTGTTTCTTAAGTGTAGGTATGTCTGCATTTTTCTTTCCGATGAGTTCTTCTGCTTCCTTTATATCAGTTGGATTATAGCCAATTCCATTCACCAACTCTTCTAGTGACTTAATCCTACTATCATTTGCTTTTGATGAGGCCCTTTCCAGCTTTAATTGTGACTATACATTTTCCAGAGAATTCTTCAATTTCTGGACATTTAGAGATTTTTGTGTCATGGTTGAATATATCATTTCTCCTGCCTATTTATGAAATTTAGTCTGGTCAATTGGGTGCACATCCTGAGCATGAATTTCAAAGGTTGTTTTCTTGTAACCTTCTAAAGTTTTTGGAGCCTTTACCTCTGGCTGTAAGAAAGTCATCTGCGTCTTCCTAGCTTTTAGGTCAAAAGTTGAAAGTAACCTACTCTGATCACTATGAGTTTGCTTCCAGTATTGTGTACATATTGCAGCTTTTAATGCCTCATTTCTGATTTTAATTTCTTTGTATTTCTCCATGATATCTTTTTGTTTGTCCATTGTTTCGCTAGATGATGAAACTTTTGCATTATTCTAATTTTGAATGATCTGTACACTAGAGGATGAGGGCAGAGGTGTTTCTTATAAATGTGTTGAGGGTGCATCACCACTGATGATAATCTATGTTTATGCTTCAACTATCTTTTGAAGCTCTATTACTAGATTTAGCTTGGTTTTCTTTCTGCTCACAAGCTTAAATTTAGTATCAGAGGTGGTTTCAGCTAAGTAGGATCCTTCTTCTCTAGCACTTTTTGAACTTATGTCTTGTGGGTCTGGAGTATGCAGGATGGAACTAGTATCAACCTGCTTATCCATCTCCTAAAGAGTGTTTTCCAACCACTCTGACTGGTTGGAATAATTTTCAATTTCTGGTTTTGACTCACGGATGAAGGGGGTCAATTTGAATTTTACTCTTAATTTACTTATGACACCTAAAGGATCATAATTCCATTTGAAACTTTTGCTTAACTTCAACTCTTGTAAGCATCTATTTGCTTCCTTTCCAGCATTTCTATTGTTACATATAAAAGGCCCTATTTGGTTTTTAATCTTGAACTGGGTCTTATTTTTGGCTGAAAGGAAATGGATTTCATCAGAATTCAAGATTTGTTTGATGTATTCCAAGGCAAAGAGCCTCATTGGGAGGTATATTGGAAGCTTGTATAGAACTAGCTAGCTTCCATACACTCTAATCTCTGTATGATTTTGGTATAAATACCAGTCTCTTGTTCTGCTATGCTCTGAAAACTGTAATACATTCTTCATTTCTTCATTGATCCTAGGTTGACTACTACTACTTAGCATGTTGGTAACTAGATGAATAAAGGAGTCAATGAAGTCCTTGTAGGTGAACTCTGTGGAATATTTTCTGATTAGGGAAGTCCATAAAATAACTAATTGTGGGTTACCCTCAGTGTCTAGTTTTTGGAGGCTTAATACAAACCTTTCAGATTGGAAGTATAAGAACATATGAAACAAAACAGATGAATACTTGAACACACCTTCTTTAGCTAATTTAACTAACTACTCATGGATAGAATCTGATAGGCATTTGAGAAAAGTTAAATGTGAAAGTAGGAGGCTGTCCTGGGTAGAAAATGGATAGAAAACCTAGGATTGAAGCATCAACATACTCATCTGTAAAATAGCCTAGAATACAATACAACATTGAAACAATCTGTCTTGTTCTTTCTGAAAACATTGAGGCTAAATAAGGAGGGCTATTTTTTGGGGTTTCAACAGATGAAGGAAGAAAACTTTGGAAGATTTGAAATCTCTTGGGAAAGTCAAGCTTTAGATATAACTCAGTGAGGATTTCAATTAACAAAGGGGCTTCATCAGGCTTAGGTTGAATTTGCAGCATCTGGTTTATTGATTCTATAGTAATTGTGAACGAAATCTCTTTTGCTAGGGGTTACTAGGGCTCTTTCACTGGGCAGATAATTGACTTGACAGAGCATGATGATTTCTGGAAATTGGAAGGTTCGTGGGAAGATATACTTGGGTAGGTTTCAATCCTAGAGGAGGATATCATGAGCCTGGTCTATGAATTTATCATGGCTCTAGTAGTGGAGCTCAAGGAGGTTGAAATGAGTGACTGTATCACTGATTCTGAAGTGTTTGTTAGCAAGGGGGTTATGTTCAACCTCAATTACAGGTGGTTGCAGGGGATTGACATTTATAATACTCTTGGTGGCCATTTAATTTCTTCAATTACCAGTTATTACTTTCTTTCTTAAGTATAGGCCTCGACACTTAGGAATACCTAAAAAATGAAGCTTTTAATATGTAGAAGGGGTTCTGGAAGCAACTGAGGCATTCTGGCAGTGAAATAGGCTTCAATGGGCTTTATAAAGCTTTAGGCTAAGTTAGCGCTGTCTCCTGGTGGCGAAAGACTTGAATTGTAGTGTGAACTCTCTTGAGAATAGGTTGGGAGAGCTTCTTTGGCTTAAGAATAGGTCGAAAAAGGCTCTTTTTCACAAACTTCAATAGAATAATGGTGAAAAGGCTGTAAAGGGTAGGTTTATTGCTTTTAACCAACAATGGTTAAATATATGGGTATGAGGTTAAATTCAAATGGTAGGGTGGTTTCATCATACAATTCGGTCGATCGATTGGAGGTTATCGCATTGTGAAAAGTGGGTTAGCGGTTTTGGGTTGGAGGATGCGATACAATATTGAGCTTCCATGTAGCAAGGGAGCAAGTTTTTGAAACTACTCATTTCGCAACCCATCAATGGTGTTAAAGGTTGGGAAATTGGTGGTGTGATAGGTTCGATTGGCCATTGGATCTAAGGAATGAAGATCTGATGGATGGACGAATAGGAGAGGTGAGCCAAGGATTTGATAGGCGGGGCCCGGGGATAAGTTATGCGATGGGTATTAAAATAGAAGTGGGGATCCGGGATAATTAATGGGGAAATTAGTGAAATAAACTATAATTTATGAAATAAAATGGTGTTGGGAAAATATATATGCAAGATTTAATAATACAGTAAGAACATGAGTTAAAAAAGGGTATTGGGTAAAGTTTTTCAATGGGGCCCGATATATTTTAAGACATTTCAAAGTTAGGTTAAGTGCATTTTTACATGTTTAATTGAAAAGGGGAATTAGTAAAGGGGAATTTACTTTTCTAATGGAAATATGACTTTTTAACTACGGAAAATGGTTTTAGTAAGGGAAAATAAGTGAAGTAAGGGGAAAAGGTTAAAATGAAGGGAAGAGATATTTTTACAAGGGAAAATGAGTTTGGAAGGAAGTTAGTAATATGAAATGAGCCAATTGATGCTCTCCATGCCTAGCAAAAACTGCTTGTGCCTACCCATCATTTACCCTAACATTTTTTCTTTGTTTATTGGGTGCATTTGAGCTTTCTGACCCTTTATTTTTCTTTGATAAGCAAACGATCTAATTCTATTATTATAACTTCCAATGGCTCAGATTAAACTGATGAGCTCATTATTATTCGCTACCTAACTACTGATCTGCTAAGATTAAACAGTTTGGCTAGATATTTATTCTCTATCTATCAGCATGAAATTTAAAGCATGAATGAATCGAGATTAAATTGTTTGATCATCATGGATTGTGGCATTTTGACAAGATGCAAACAATCTTATTTGCAAAAAGTAAAGTAAGAGTAGTGGAATTTGAATGTGCACACTTTCATGATCTATTTTTATCTCTTTTTGGCGGTGTTCATATTGTATCTGCTTTTTTAATCCTTTCCTTTTAGTCCTTTGATTTTTCTTTTAGGACTTACCCTCTTTACCTTTTTTTAATATGGAAAAAATTTGCAAAAAGTAATGGTATGTACAATATTACAAGACTAAACATAGCCAATTCAAAATTATGATCCTTATTATTATAGGAACCTAACAGAGAAATGTCAAAAATATTGGATATCTCATAATCCCAAGAAGAACATTTTTGTAGTGTCCAAGGGAAACCTCTTGGGCCATATGATACCGAAAAGTGGGATTAATGTAGACCTGAAAGGGTTAGAGCTATTACACAGATTCCCTTCCCAGTGAAAAGGAAATCCATGCAGTACTTCCCAGGGAAGATAATCTTTCTCCACAAGTTCATCTCTGATTACCCTCAAATTGTGAAACCTAAGCAGGAGATGGTCAGGGAGGATCCAATTTACAAGTGGGATAAAAGGGAAAAATATGAATTTTACGATATTAAGAAAGCTATTGTAGAAGTACTAGCCTTTTATAACCTAGATTTCAAAAAGTATTTTCTGCTTTACACCTTTGCTTCTAATACATCTATTGTCATCGTGCTTACACAAAAGGATGATTAGAACAATGAGCGACCAATATTATTTATGAGTGCTAGCCTAAAAGGGCTTGAACTTAACTATCCTATCATTGATAAACGTGTGTATGAAGTCTATAAGGCAGTGAAGAAATTCTGGTCCTATCTTTTGAAAAATCATTGTATTATCTCTGTTTCAAACCTAGCATCTAGATCGTTGTTTGTCCAACAAGAGTTGGTGGAGAGAGGAGCGAACTAGATGAATGGTTTAGAATAGTATGATCTATAATTCAAACCAATTCACACTATTAAGGGCCATGGTCTATATCGGTTAGCAGAAGAAGTGATGAATGCAACAAAAGATGATCCATCCAAGTGGGAGCAAGAAATCGAGGTGTAAAATGTTGAGTGAGCAACCCCCATTACTATCTCAGACTCTTGGTATGAAAATGTGCGCTAGTATCTTGAGCATGGCACTTTTCCCTCTCATTTTTCTGGATGACAGAAGAGGGAAGTCAGATTGAAAGAATTATGTTACCAGTTGGTGCATGGGGCGCTTTTCAGAAATCACCATAATAGAGTATTGCTCATATTCTTGGAAGCACATGTTTCAGAGAAGTGTTGCATGATCTCCATTATGGATTAGTCGAAGAACACTTTGAGGAAAACAATAAAACACACAAAGTCATGCGAGCTAGTTTTTATTGGCCCAAATTATTCAAATATGCTCATTCATATTCCTGTAAGTGTTTGGTTTGTCAGAAGTGTTTTGTACAAGGAAAGATGCCAGTCTTGCCATTGTAGCCTATCACTATGGAAGAACCATTTCAACAATGGGGTCTAGATGTCATCAGTGATATTATTATGAACTCATTGAAGTAGCATTGCTATATTTTCACTGCCACGGATTACTTCATGTGGTGGCCAGAAGTGGTTCCAATCAAGCAAGTGGATGATTAGGAATTCATCAACTTCCTCAAACAAAATATAATTTCTAGGTTTGGTGTTTTAACTTCACTTGTTTTTGACAATGCAACGAACTTTTCATCATTAATATCATACAATTTTGCATTGGAAAATGGTATTTTATTGAAACATTCAGCTAATTACTATCAATAGGGAAATGGTCTTGTTGATTCCACCAATAAGAACCTCATCCACATCATTAAGAAGATGATTTTTTCTAAAAAGAGGAACTAACGCTCCAATTTGGTGAATTCCCTATGGGATGACCAAGTCATGCCAATACCTTCAATGAATGTGTCTCCTTAATTCCTCATGTATGGAAAAAAAGCCATCCTATCTCCAAACATATATTTTTCTTCTTTTAAACTTTCATAAGAATCCTAGAGCAAGCCATTCTTATTGGTTCAGAGTAGGATATACACGCTCCACAAGCTACAGGAAGAAATATAGAAAGCCAAAGAGAAAATTTCTCTTCATTAGAGTTATATCAAGAGGTAGTTTGACAAGAAGTCTATAGGAAAAAATGAATTCAATGTGGGTGACCTAGCCTTGAAGTGGGACAAAGCCCATGAAGAGAAAGGAAAACATATTAAGTTCGAACCCCTATGGATCATATCATTCACAGTCATTAATATTTAGACAGGATGATTGACTCTCTTCCTGTGAATGGCCAAGATTTAAACCAATATTTTCAATGATGGTCTAGGGTTGTGTCCTACCCTATGTACATAGTTTATTTTCTTGTTTCTTTGTTTTTTTGGTCTTGTGTTTTGTTTCCTTTCATGTAAATAAGATTCATGTGTGAATGTCTTTTTTGGCTTCTTTGTGTGTGGTTGAGTTGGAAAGACTAGACTTGTGATAGTACAAATTTTGGCTAACTTTTAGTTAGCCTTCTTTGTTTTAGTTACGTCTTTTGGTCAATGATGTTATGACGTAAAATACGATCCTTCCATATGGATACTTTTGTGTTGAACCATGATACCTTTGTATATTCTAGAAACCTTACGCCCATACTCAGTTCCTTACGTTTCAGTCTTTTAATGCTGATCCAATCAAGTAGAAGAGGAAAAGGGGAAAAATATAAATGAGAAACCTAAAACAAAGGTATTTATATGCTTCTCTGAAGGAACAACCTCTCCTGCTCTCAATAATTCTGGATCCTAATTCCACCCACGAAATGAATAAGTTCCTATGCACAGTCCTATATAAATATACAAATAAAGGAAAAATAAGAGTAAGTCTTCCTACATAGAGAGGTGAAGCAAGAAAATATGATGGGTTATTGTACACACTCACTTGCTGCAAAGAAATGTTTGTGTTCTACAAGTGACTCCACTGGGGTATTGTCTAGGCCTGCTGGCAGTAGAGCAACACCAAATATGAAAAAATATACTCTGAAAATCTAAAGCTTGTGAAATATACTCTCCCTTTTTTATTCGAAACATTGCGATATTGTTCATCTTATGTTTGTATTCAACCAAGAAGGGATAGAGGGGACTATTTTTATTCACGAGGTAAGTGGGGAAACTAAAGTGATCTGCATGATGAATCAATACTCCCCAAAGAACTAGACCATGCACAACATAATCAACCTAGACATAGAAGTAGGAACTTTACTAATGTGTCACCAAGTGTTATTGTTGCTACAATGCCCTCCAAAATTTTGGCCTACACCCAAATTTAGGAGCCTACTTTTACCTTTCATACTGTCATCACAAGCATTAACACTTATTGCATGTGTTGTCTCTAGGTGTTTTGGTATCGTTTGCAAGAAAATGAAAGTCTCGTCTTTTCACATGGCAAGTGTCACATGTTGTACAAAAGATATTTTTGGTGGTTTTGACGGGTAATCTTTACATAAAATTTTTGGTCTTACGATGTAAACATGTGTCACACCCATTTCCAAATTTTCAAGCACTGTTGCACAAGTGTCATCATGGTTGTCGCAAAGTGTATCTTTGGTGTCACACTTGGCATATGTCATCACAAAGTTGTCACACTAAGGGAAGTATGTTGTTCATGTGTTTTGGGTGATCTATGTTGTGTCATCAAGTGTTCTACATGTGTGATCATAATCAAGTCTTATTACTATTCACATCAGCTTCATAGATCCCACACTTAGTAAAATCTGGGAAACTTCCTGACTGGGCAACCTAGCCTCACCCAGACTTCTTGAACTATGCATTGCGAAGTTTCAGCCCTCAAGACGCAGCCCTACCTCCTTGCATTGCATAATGTGGAGTTCCTTCCTCCCAGAACTATGCACTGTGTAGTCTCAGTGCTCAGCCCAGCCACTGAACCTCAAAACTGCACAATCCTTCCTTCTAGCAAGGCCTGAACTATGCATTGTGTAGTCTCGATACTCAAGCCCAACTCTTGAGCTCCTAAATTACATAATTTCACAATCAACTGGCCTCCTTGTCCTTCCAACACTACGAAGTTGTCAACTTCAGTCATTAAAACCGCATCCTTGCTCCTTGAGCTCGCCAACTATACAATCTTCAAGCCCACTCTAGCCAGAATTGTGCATTGCACCGTCTCAAGGCTCAGACTTGACCCTTAATTGCCTAAGCTATGCAATTTCGCAGAATTGAGCCTCTCCCCCAGCCTACCACTCGACTTTGGCTCAGTAAATGGATCATCATGTAACATCTTAGACTAGGGGTTTATCGGACTGATGTTTTCATGTCATGAGTGAATTGTAGATGTAGGTACTCTATCATACTATGAGAGGATGATGAAGAAGGAGATGAAGAAGAGAACTTGCTACAAGACACCTTTGTAGTTGAAGATGAAAATTGATCAATCAGGAGAAAGGAAAGGGACATTAGTTTGCGACCACAGCTCAACACCTGATAACACTAAGGACTCCTCATCTCTAAGCCATATGGAGGTGGAAAAGATATCATTCTCAAAAAGACATACAACAAGAAGAAACAAGAATGGATTGACATTTCCATGACATCATGAATTCCACGTCATCAATTTCATGTTGTGAGTTAGCATATCCGACATCATTTTGTGGATTATGTAAATTCTTATTCAAAAATGTATTGTAAAGTGGAAGTCCAAAGGACATGCAAAAAATATGAAGAGTCATGTAAAAGTCGAAAAGTGTTGGCTTTGTGGGCCCTAACCCAGGTTTAGTGTTAGTTAGCCAAACAAATCCCTAGACTACTAGCCCTTTCGGCATAAGGCCACGGAGTGCGGTCTGAAGTCTCACCTGAAGCAATATGGGGGGATGATGGAACCAAGTTTCTGCACCCTGAGATGGTCGTGATGTCAGTTTATACCTCGTGCTCCTACCTTCACGTAGGTCACTAAGCCTTAGGGCTTATCGATCTACCCTCTATCCCACCCTTCAGTACCTTCGTGTAGCCCTAACTAGTGGTTCAGGTACTTTCATGCTTCTATGACAATGTATTGTATAGGTTCCCAAGTTATCTCAAGTGTTTTACTTATTATACCAATCAATTATAGTTATCGTTGCGTAAACTAATATTCTTACTTGCATTCGATTAACAAATATAATCACATATGTTCACGCATCAAATAAACATTGTAATACAAAACCCAGATCGTAACGCAATATAATGAGATGCATTAATAGAGACTAAATACACAGTAATTACAGAATACTTCTCTTTATTGATATCTCCAGTTTAATACACACTCTATCCACCCTGTGCACACAACTGCAGGGGTCTGTGCACTCAGCTGCAGACTTATACCCTAGGCCTATGTGCACTCAGCTGCAGAGCCTCAACCTGCACTAAGACTTGAAAAAACTTAGATTTCTCCAAGCTAGATCACTTTGTAGAAACCATCTCAACTCTACTTCACTACTAACTACTTAGAGCTTACTTACATAACTCCTTTTTATACAATCCCATGGTTCGTGAACCATGGGTAGATCTTTATAGCTGACATGACACTTTTTAAAATAAGGGAAGACAACCCTGTATGACTCTTGACACCTTCGCGCTCCGTGACCACAAAATGTGAAGACCTTACAACTTTATTACAAAATTGTCCCAAAACATGGGCTTTTAACCCCAAAACTACTCTTGGGGGAACCCGTTTCCAACAAGCCCCCAACACAAACATGGTGACTCGCCCTTGAGTCACTCTGAAAGCATGGAGATCTTGGCGTGAAGACCTCCCAGCTCGACCTGTATGACTGCCACCTCGGTGGTGCACTGCGCGGCTGCCTGCTTCACTTCTTTGACCAATTGCTCTGTCGTTGGTCCTGAACTGTCAACTTGAAGCTTCTACTGAATTGCCTGCAGACTAGGAAACTTGCCTTCAATGGAGGTCATGACCAAATAGGCCTCATCCAACCAAGGCTTCAAGCTCGTCTTCAACACTGAATCTTTGTGTTGAGTTGAATCTACCTATTCCCTCAGTGTTTTGACCTCCTACAGCTTCATAAGTATTTGTGTGAGGGCGATAGTGTGCGTTGTTCCTTTCACCTTGTTGTAGCACTGCTGCAGTTCTAATGCCTCTATCTCCAGACTCTGTACATTAGGATCTTCTTGCAGAGTGATCAGTACTTCAAATGAATTTTCAAACAACCTTGTGCAGTTTTCTACTGCATTGTCTACTGCCACTATCGCCTCTGTGACAGTGATTACACATTGCTCCTTTACTTCTGGTAGAGTTGAAGGCTAGGCCTTCAACTGCAACTCTGTAATCTTGAGGTTGAGCTCCAGTTGAATCTTGGCCAACTCTATGCAAACGTCACACACCCCCATAGCAAGTTTGTGGACCTATTCATCTACCTTCGCATCCTCAACAATGGCCAATTCGGGGATCATACGGCAGGCTTCCTTCACAGCCTTAATCATGTGCTAATTTGTGTTAGTAAGTTCCATCATGGAAGTGAGGGTGGTGTCTCACTGTAGGGCCATCTGCACATTATTTATCTTTTGTTCAGTGATCACCTGTAAAGTGCGCTATTCGCGGACCCTAAGCTCTGTGATCATCCCATCCGGCAATAGGTGGAGCACCTCACCAGGAGGTGCTGCCAAGTTCAACCCTACTCCCCTGAGGGCACTGACAGTGGCCCTGTCAGCTTCAATCTCTATGGTCAGTGCTCCCTCCAGCAAAACTATCACTCAAGAGTCCTTTGTGTGCAACATCCTGATGGCTTCTAAAGTACCGATGGCAAGGCTGGTGGACATCGACTCAGTTTGTGATGCACGGATCTACAACTCATGCAGACCCGTCTGGATGGCCCTCAATGCTTCCTGTTGCTGCTGCTTGAACTGTTATAGTACCTCCGCAGTGACATCCTGCACTGTATCTCCAATGTCATTCAAATCTTCCTCTGTTAGGGTGATTGGGTCTAGCGACGTCTTACTAGCCTTGGATTTCTTCTGTGACCCAACTTTTTCTTGTCCTCTTGGATGCTTAATACATAACAATGCCATTTATGGGTTTGCTCCGTGCTACTCTATCTGCTCATCCGTTTCTTCCTCTGTTTTGGGTGAGGGCGACCTCAAACCTTTGTCAGAGCCAGGCTCTGCTCCACCTGTCTACTCTTCTACCTGTTGTGTGGCATCACACTTTGCCTGGGCCTTGTCATCAGCCTCCTTCCTCCTCTTCTCGGCTAGTTTCACTATCTTGAGCTTGGCCTCCTCCTTTTTGCGTTGCATGACAAACTTGCTCGATCCCACCACCGAGTCTAAGGAAGTGTGGCTCTCTGCCGGCCAGCGATCAAGAATTGCATCGATCACGTCATCAGTTGCCAAGTAAGGCAAGTCATGCCACTTTTGCTCAGGGTCCTTCCGTGCCCTAATTGATACGTGGTGAAAGTCTATGTTGAACTCCATGTACTCCTGTAGTTTTCAAAACCAATAGGTGACAATCATGACTTGTAGTTGATAGCCACGCGTATATTCATTTCCATCAAGATCCAAAAGATCTTGCTATCCTTGATGCACTAAGCATCCTTGGTTGCCCATAGAGAAGCGTTCTTCACTACTTCTGGAAGGTCTAGCATGACTGAGGGGAATTGACTGTCTTCAGGTAGCTCCTAAGCTACCAGCACAATGGACAACAAGAGCCACACATAGTGGAAGGTCTTTCTGAGCTCCTCTACCATGCAACAATTCGCGAGGAACTCACCGTAAAGATAACATGCCTAATTAAATTGAACTCATTCTGCGCATTGGGCCACTAGAGTGATGATGGGTGCTAACACTTCATCTGCACGACACTTTCGCATAACTTTTTCTACCAAAATCTATGTGGCCACCTTGACCGCAGGATCATAGATACTTGAGAGGGCATAGCTTCGCAACTTCTTCGAGAGCCTGAATTTCTCCTTCATGGTCTCTGCAAGGGTATGCTCACCACCTTTTCCACTAAACATCATGGCCAAATTTTCCCCTGTATATGGCAGTCATGTGATCCTATAGATCAACATGTCGGTCATGGGTATCAACTCCTCCAGCCATAGACACCCATCATGCACCAAGCATAGTAGTTGTTTGATTACCAATAATGTAATGGGTGTGCAATTGTAGTGCGGCACCCATAGCAAGTCGAGCAAACATGCCTTGTCTACACCCTTGAGCCACTTCTGTGGTTCCAACGCAGTCATCCCGATGGTTGTTTGAACAACGCGGTGCATTAGCTAGTCTGTTGCCAAGTGAGGGAACTTCCCAGTGTCAGCTAAGTCCCAGTCTTCCAATTTCAATAGTGGAACCTGCCCAAAGCACAGTCCTTCAAAAACAATCTCATCCGGCAGCAGAGGTATGTGCAAGACGACCTTTTTTTCATCAATGTCCTTTGCCACCTTGGTCTTGCCCTTGTGCGGAGGGATGTATTTGGGAAACTTAGTAATAGGGTCAAAACCCTTGACTTTAATGTCCTCTATTTCCACCCCCATATCCTCATCATCCGTCGGGATTTCCTCAATCTCTTCCTCCTCTGGTTCTAAGTTAATAGTTTTTCCCTTTTCCTGTCCAGTGGGCTTATCCTTCTGTGTGTTTCTTCTAGGCGATGCACGCATTAGTGTTGTAGCCTACTTTTCTTTCTTATCCTTCGCACTCTCCTTGGTCAGGGTAGGCTTTGGTCTAGCCATCCGTGGTGACTTGAGGACTTCAGCTAGTACCTTTGCAACCTCTGGAGTAGCTCCCTTTGCCTCCATAACAACTTTTAGCACAACCCCCTCGGCTGTCATTGCTTTGGCGTCCATAGCTTCTGATCCTAGGATAATGTCACAGATGATGTTGCAGTCGGACTCTGGAAATTGATCAAACACTGGTCAGTCGAGCAATAATTTGAAGAATGTGTGGTTCATGCATGTCTAAGAGCTCACCAACTCAATGCTCAAAATGCCATGTGTTTTTCGTTGGGCAACCACATGTAATTTATAGGCCATTTTGAATTCAAATCTGACTGTTCCCCCCAAATTCAGTTCATTAATGCCAGATTGGTGGAAGATTTTCAAGGATCTTACCTGTTATCGCTCAGACTTTTTCCCTAGAAGTTATCAGAAGAAGGAAAAGACCGAGGTAACCACAAACCAAAATTTTAAGTATAGGCTCTAGCCAACCTATGACTCAGAGAGGGCTCTCTCTATATCATTTAGCTTTGTTTTTCTGGGATTTTATGCTAGTTCTTAAAGTTTAGGGGGCTTTGATTTGTATTGAAGGTTGGGTGGTGGAATCCTTAAAACAAATGGATAGAATGAAGACTATGGACCATTGAGCTATGGAGTCAAAGAAGGACAATAGAACTAGGATTAATTCATTAAAGGGAGTGTTCAAAGGGCAAGCTAGCAGAGTGAAGTATAGGTCTTTAGGTCGGATGGGTGAAATAATCTTAACCAGGGTGAGAGAGCACTTAAGAATCCTCAAACTGGGATTAAAATGAGGAACAAAGAATAATCATGAGCAAAGGGAAATTAAGAATCCTTTACTATAGACCAGAGGAAAACTACCTAAACTAAGGAGCAATCAAGAATTCCTGAACTTAGATAATTAGCAGAAAACATTAAAATGCATAATAGTTAAAACAGAGTGAAATGAAGCATATTCTTAGATATCATTCCATATTATAGCATTCAGATTTCAAATACATTAAAGACTATGTAAAAACTTTTAAAGAAAAATAACATCGCAAGAGAAAATACTTGTTTGTACTTCGCAATACACATGAATGCTGTGAAATGTCTTGGCTTTATTCATTAATCGAGCTTGCTGGTCCAAACAGTGATACACTAGCTTACAGTCTTTGATCAAGAAAGTCTATAGAAATGTCTAAGAATCCACCCTACATACATCAAATTGTGAAGTATTTATAAAAAATATTATTACAAAATATCCCAAAACAAACTTGAGATTTATTCTAGGAAATACAAATATCTTCTTGCAAGAAGATAGACACAGCTAATGAACTGTTTCATGCTATCCATTTTTATTTGGTACTGATGTCTTTTATGTTTGAATCTGTGGCCCTTTATGCTGGCTTGTAGTTGTGGTCTTTCACGTTGGAATCTTCTTCAATTTTGATCTTTCACCTGATACTCTTTGACCCTGATACTCTTTGACTATGATGCCCTGTTTTCATCTGTTTACCTGGCTGCTCTCATTTTTACTCTGCAGTAACTTTTTGCTGTAAATTTATCACAGTAAACCAGTCATTGTCTCCCACCATTCAACATTAGGTAACTTTACATTCATCCTCCTCCTATAGATCTCATTAGCTTTAGTATACTTGGAAAAATTGGGTTTGGTGAAGAACAAGTGTTTTATCTCATGCTCAAGGAAAAACAAGTTCTCAAATGTGTTGTACAAAACTTTGCCTGTTGGCAGTGCCTTAATGGATGAAGTGCTTTCTTGTTCCTTAGCCAAATGTCTGAGTCTGTTATCATAGTCCAACTGTGTCATGAGTTTGTCAATGATAACCAAAGGACTGAGCAAACCTTTCTCCCTCAAAATTTGGAATTTTGCCATGAACCTATCAATGGCTACCTGCATGTTGTAGCACTTTTCTTCTAAGTTAAGCATCAGATTCCTTTTGTAAAGGACCTTCCTTATTTCCAAAATGGTCTCAGTTCTATCTTCTATATTAAGTTCTTGGAGCTCATACCTATTTTTGCTGTTGAGGAAGTGGATGAGTCTATTGGCATCCTCAGGCATGTCTCCTAATCCTTATTTGACCTTTTGGATAGCTTCTATAACTATCTTTACTAACTTTGTCTACTCAAAAATAACTTGAATTGATGGCCAAATATCCTTGACAGAGTCAATGATATTGGCCCACAACATTTCCTTGGTTTGCTCAAGGGGTTTCTCCAGTGTTAACTCTTTCTCTAAGATTTTGATCCTTTCACTCATTCTTTGGGCCTTTTGTGCTTCTTCCTTTTTCTTAAGCTGGGTAAGTTTGTAGTTAGTTTCCAAACTTGCCACTTTTTCTCTCAATTTGTTAATTTCTATAGCCTAGATAGACATCTCTTCCATGGCTTTTACCAATTCTGCTACTTTCTCACCTAATGCACTTGTTGTTGTAGATTCTGCTGTGACTGGAAATTCTGTTGTGATTGGCAATGCTGTGGCAGGTAGAGCTGTAGGTGCTAATGAAGCTACTAGTGTAGAAGGGACTACTGTGGATACTATAGGGATGAAATATTTAGAAGTTGTGGCCATGTCTCTTTGCTTCAATTGAATTAAAGCCTCCAACTCCCTTTTTGTCTCCTTGAATTGATCATTCAACTTTAGGACCAAGTCCATCAACTCCTCATTTCTAGTTTGGCCCTCTATGACTTCTAGAGTTTGTGGATGTTGAAGCTGGGGTATTTTTAATTGCCTCTTAAGTGCAACAATATCATCATTTTCCTTTTCAATAAGCTTCTCTATAGCTTTTATATCCTTGGGATTGTGTCCCAATTCCATCACTAAGTCCTCTAAGGACTTGATCCTTGTATCCTTGGCCTATGAGGAGACCTTCTCTAACTGAAATTGTGCAGAAATGTTGCTCAAAGAGTTCTATAGCTGATGAAAAACTATGGCTTTACCTGTCAGGGTGGAGTATATCATCTCTCCAGCCTGTCTGTGCAGTTCAATCTGGTCTATGGGATGAATATCCATGGCCAACACTTCAAAGTCAACCTTTTTGAAATCAAATGATGTCTTGGGTTGCTGAGCTGTAGGTTTGATGAAAGACATCTGCAGCTTCCCCTCTTTAATGTCAAAGCCTGACATTAGCCTTGTTTTATTGGTGGGAGTTAGCTTTAGGTAATGAGCATATGTTTGGGCCTTAAGCCTCTCATTTCTCGCTTTGATTTCCTTGTATCTTTCCTTTATTTCCTAGTCTTTGTTAGCAGGTTTGCTGAATGAAGACACTTCCACACTAAGCTGCCTTTCCAACATCTGAGTCTGTGATGTGGAAGGCTCTTGCATGCCTTCAGATGGACTGGTAGGCCTGCTTCTATTTACCTCTGTATTGGTTACCTGTGTTGAATCTTCTGTGTATTCTTGTTTAAAGACCGAATTGAGTCTTTGCCTCTTGCTTGTTTCCTATTGCAAATTTGAGGTGTCCATCCCTAATGTGGAATCTCCCTCTCTATTTCTTTTTGGAATTTTATCCTCATTCTCAGGGGTCTGCATGACTGGAGGGGTACTTATGGTTTTTTCTTTCTCTTCTGGTACCTGCATAAAAGAGCTGTCATAAAGCTGCTTTTACAAATTAATCAAAGCATTTTCTACATCTACTCTTGTGCTGACTTGGTCTACTAGGGTACCTTCCATCCACTCTGTTTGATTGGCATATGCCTCTATTTCTGGTATGGGGTGGTGGATGAAAGGTCCTAGCTTGACCTTTTTTCTTTTCTTGGTAATGAATTCCAAAGGGTCACATCTCCATAAAAAACTCCTTTGGAACTTCATTCTCTGTAGGATTAGGTCTGCCTCTTTCCTTACCTCTCTAGAATTGCATATGAAGGGACCTAATTGATCTTTGATTTTGAAATAGGCCTTCTTCTTGGCATTGACAAAGTTGACTTCATCTACATTGATGATCTGTCTGTAATATTCTAAGGCAAACAACCTCATGGGGAGGTATCTTGGCAACTTATATGGTGCAAGCATGCAACCATATATTCTAATTTCTGTGTGGTTTTGGTAAAGGTACCAATCACCCACTTTGGTATGCTTGGAAAGCTGAAGGACTCTCTTTATCTCTGGGCTTATCCTAGGTGGAGGATTCCCAGTAAGCATAGTCATGATTGGATGCACAAAAGAGTCTATGAAGTCAGAGTATGTATAAGGTGATCTAAACTCATGGAAAAGTGGGGTCCAATAGATAACAGATCTGGGCTAGCCCCTGCTGTCAAGCTTTTTGAGGGTAAAAGGAAACTTTTTTGATTGATAATACATAAATAGATGGTATAATACAAAGGAGTATTTGAGCACCCTCTCATTTCCCATTCTTGTGAACTGCTCATGCATTCTATCAGCTATGAATGTGGCAAAGTCATATATGGTTGCAGGAGGCTATCCTGGGGTATAGATGGACATGAAAGCAAGAATAATTTCATCAATGTACTCACTTGTGGTGTAACCAAAAACACATGATATCATGGCTACAATATTCTGGCCCCATGGAGAGAAAATGGCTGAATCATATGGAGGGGAGTCCTTGGGGATGTGCTTTTCCTCTCTAATGAAGGTTTGGAATAATTGGGCCAATTTTGCAGGGCTAAGCTTGGGATATTGGTCCAACAGGTCTCCAACTAAGAGTGGGGTTAGGTTTGGCCCTGGTTGGAATTGCAACATTTTATTAATGGACTCAGCTGTGATGGTGAATAGGAACTTCTAGTCATGAGACATTATGGTTCTATGGCTGGGGATGTAGCATGCATAGCACATATGAATAATCTCTAGAAAGATGTGAACTTGGGGGAACTGGTATTTGGGAAAATTTGACTCCCACAGGCCAATTTCATCAGCATGGTTAAGGTATCTATCCATACTTTGACAATGCACTTTGAGCAGGGGCTCTAGGGCAGTAGTATCTTTTATTTGGAAGTCCTTATCAGCCAGGGAAAGGTGGTCCAGGTCTAGGTGTGGAGTGGCAATTGGTCTAACTTCCATGGAAGTGGGGGCAACCATAATTCAGTTCTAGTGGATTTGAATTATGCTATGGGGGTTTCTGCAAAGGTTCTTGGGATTTTTTAGAGGGTTTTTAGGTAAATGGAAGTCTTGTAGATGGTTATGGCTTAGAGTGTTAAAATTATAGTAATTTGATATTTTTTTACTTAATTAACAGTGTTATGAGGGTGAATTTACTTGGAATTTGACAATGGAGTTGGTATTCCATGATTAAATACCTGGAATGGGTGAAATTGACTATAAATGGTGGTTGATGGTAGCTACAGAGGTTCATATGGTTTTGGTACAGACTGATGAATGAGCTAGGTTGTCTGCAGTGTCTATGGAGCAAAGGAGGAGGTCTGTGAGCAAATTTGCTATTTACAGGGGTCGAAAAGGCTTTCTGAGTTCTCAATAGAAAATGCAAGAAAAGAGTGAAGAGAGAGGTAATTGGGCTTATATATAAAAACATTAATTTTGGTGGGTTCAAAAATTGATGAACAGTGGGCATTTTTTTTATTTTTTATTTATTTATTTTTTTTCAGTTATATGGAAGGTGGTTCAATGGGGTCAATGCACTGCTTTTGAGAGGGAAGTGGTTTTTGGGAGGGGTCGCCCAATTCCATTCATTGTTTGACACATAGCATTGGGGGTCAAGAGGAAAACCACTTGATTGGGCAGCTATTGTTTAGTCATCAGGCGTGGCTGATATGATTATGGGCCATTGGATGTGGGGAAGGGATGATCAACATGAATCAGGCGATGAAGTTGCACAACGATTTACACAAAAAGTTTTAGGGGGGGGGGGGGGGGCATGAGTTTATCACTAGCGGTATAGGATTAAATTTAAAACTTAATCTCATCGGGGGTGCCTTAATATAGGATTAAGGACTGAGGATGGGGTTTTAATATATGTTGTGGGATATGGGGTAGTCATATAGTCTATAAATAAACGAAGGGGTGGGATTACTTTATATAAAGGAGTTAAACATATACGGGCTAATGGGTTTTTCAGGAATTTTATATATTTAATAAAAAAGTTAATATGAGGTGAAATGTGTGGAAGGGACATTGTACTTAGGTATACAAAATTTTATGCACTTTCCATACACTTAGTACTTAGGATAAATATATTTGGTGGGTT
This sequence comes from Pinus taeda, assembly GCA_000404065.3. Lineage (NCBI taxonomy): Eukaryota > Viridiplantae > Streptophyta > Pinopsida > Pinales > Pinaceae > Pinus > Pinus taeda. The sequence goes on along the minus strand of APFE030442813.1, from coordinate 123,146 downwards.
TTTTCTAGGCAAAAAGAATGTAACCTTAGGAAAAGGGTTTTGTGAGGGGGATGGATTAATTGTAAGGGAATTTAACACCTTTCCTTCTTAAGTCATCAAGTCGAGGGTCTAGTCCCACCAGAAGTCAGAGAAATGCTCTGAGCCTCTTTGACTTAAAGAACTATAGGTATTAATATTTTTATTATGAAAGAGAAATTACTAAAGTGAAGGAGTGAATTAAATGAGGGGGTGTTAAATAAACCATATTGTGAACACTGTTTTTGCTTTATCCACTACTTATGCATTTTTTAAAATTGCATTTAAGACAATGACATAAGTGCTTTTGTATAATCACGTGATATTTCTGCAACCTTTCTACTACTTAGCCACTTACTCATCCTACCATTTTTTCTTCCTTTATTTGGGTGCATTTAGGCTAGCAAGCCCTTATCAATCTTTTTCTTTTCTTTTAAAAAGTAAACTATCTAATTCTAACCTTATATCGTCCAAGGGCTCAGATTAAACTGATGAGCACCTTTTATTTACTCTACCTATCTATGATCTGCCAAGATTACACTGTTTTGTTAGATTTTATTCACTCACTGTAAACATAAAATTCAAAGCATGGTATAATCAAGATTAAACAGTTTGATTACCATGGATTATGGCATGAGTAACAAGCTGTACACAATCTTTATTATGCATAAAATTAAATAGCAGTGGCATTTTGACTTGCACACTTTCATGGTCTCTTTTTGTCTTTTTGGGTTCATACATTTTCATTTTTTGACCTTTTCCATTCTTTTTGTCCTTTGATTATTTTTTTAGGACATACCCTCTTTACATTTTTTAATTTTTTAATATGGAAAACATTTGTAGAAAGAAAAGGTATGTACAATATTATAAGGTTTCACGTTAGTCATTCAAAATTATGACTCCTATTGGTATAGGAACCTAACATTATCCATAAATTTCATCTTAAATGTTGCCCCCATGGCTCCATTTGGAAGCGTTCTCATCATCAAATAATGAACAGTGACTTTAATGGTCACTTTTTAGCTGACTTGCATAGTTTTCCCCTAGGTAGCGTAGCTCTCTCCGTGCTATTGCAAACCCTGTGACATCTCCTCATTCCATGCAATCCCCCGATCGCACAATTTCCCAACCCGAGGAGTGTAGTTTATAGTCCCGCACCTCCTTTCAGCTTCTTCAAGCACTAAGACTATGCTACCTTCATATAGTCACCTGGCCTGATCACTGGTGTATGGCTTCAATCGGGTGCCATTCACCTTTCCTAGGAAGGGATATCCATTCAATTTAACCAACTTAACTACTCCACCATTGGTAATCTCCTTAATGACATAGGGCCCTAGCCACTGCATCGTAAATTTCCCTGGAAATTTATCAAACTTGCTATCATATAACAAAACCAAATCATTTACCTTAAAGGTGCACAATTTAATGTGCTGATCATGCCATGCTTTTTCATGCTTCTTTTGTACCTGTTGGTGAAGTCCATCCACAAACCTTTCTTCCTCAAGCTCGGCAAGTTGTGTGAGCCTCTCTTCAGGGCTTCATGATCCGTCATACCCGTGAATGCCGCTATGTGTAGACTAGGCACAATGTATTCCATTGGCATCACTGCTTAAACACCATATACAAGCATAAAGGGTGTCTGTCTAGTCAACTTTTTGCACGTCGTTCGATAAGCCCATAGTATTGCAGGTATGCGCAGGTCCTAATCATTTTGATGAGTGTTACAAACCTTGGTCAATGCATTCTCCAATACCTTATTGAACACTTCTACCATCCCATTAGCCTGTGGGTGATAAGTCATGCTTTTCTGGTGACATACATGAAATTCCATCGTCAACGCACTGATCGTTTCGTTCAGAAAGAGCATATCGCGATCACTGATAAAAATCTTTGGACACCCAAATTGCGTCAGTACATACTCAAAGAGAAACTTTGCAACAGTCACACATATGCAGTCCTTCATAGGCTGTGCCTCCGCCCATTGAGTCAAATACTTAATCACGGTGGTAATGTACCATGCACCCATCTTCTTTCCTTGAGGCTGAATGGGTCCCAAAAAATCTATTGCTCATTTCTCGAAAGGTTGTAACATCATCTGTCGCTTTAGAGGTAGCTCATCTCTCCATGATGGCCTACCAGTCCTTTGACACATGTCACACACCCTATAGTAGGCTTGTGAATCCTTATGGAGGGTTGGCCACCACAACCTTGTGCGTGGAATCTTCTGCGCAGTCGCCCTTCCTGCGTAATGCCCTCCTGTGGCACCCCCATGAGCATCCGTGAGGATATTGTTTCTTTCAAAGTCTGGTACATATCGTTGCAATACTTAATCAGACCCCATTTTGTACAGATGTCTGGCAATGACAGAAAAGTATGCCATACGCACCACTAACTCCTTTTTCTACTAGGTGGTGTAGCCTTCCGAGGCAGTTCCTGTCATTATGAAGTGTTTGATGTCTTGAAAGTGACCATCCACGATGCGCACTGCAAAGATCTGAGCGTCAGGCAAGCCTTCCTCCAAATTAGTGGGCTCTTATCCCGTTTCGATGCACGACAGATGGTATGGTCTCGTGTTTAGTCATCTAGGCTTCACAATAACTTCAAAATCATACTCGTGGAACAATAACAACCACCTATAGATTCTCCCCCCCAACACATGCTTATTGACCAAGTATTTCAACGTAGAATGATCTGTATACATCTTAAAATGTCCACCCAACAAATAGTGCCTAAACTTCTGGAGCACGTATACCATGTGTAGCCCTTCATGCTCGATGGTGGAATAGTTCTTCTCAGCCTTGGATAACTTCCTGCTTGTGAATTCTATAGGATGGTCCAATTCTCCTTCACCAGCCTATGTTAGTACTGCTCCCAGTGCTATACATGACGTGTCTAAATGTACATGAAACTCCTTCTCCCAATCTGGGAAGACTAAAATCAGTGTGGCGATCATTTTTCCTCTCAACACATCCAAGAATTTCTAATAGTCCTCGTTCCAAGAGAACGTGACATCCTTTTTCAACAACTTCTCCATAGGCGCAGTGATCTGGGCATAGCCCTTGATAAACTTCCTATAGTACCCAGTATGTCCCAATGTTGCGCGCAGCTGTTTCACACTCCTTAGTGCCTCCAGGTTAATTATCACTGCGATTGTTGGGCATGGGATCCCCCAAGGCATGTTTTAGGGCTTAAAGCGCAGGTTTTGACTAAGTTCATACTCCTCAATTTGCGGACGTGGAGCATGAAGTTTTAATGGATTTAGATGGTTGTTCGCCCTCACTTTTCTAATGTAATGTCAGTCTAAGAGATCTACCCATGCTCTGTGGACCATGGGATTGTATAAATAGAGCGAGGTTATAAGTGTAAAGAGACATCTAAGGAATAATGAGAGAGGAAATTAATCGATGAAGTAGTGAATCTAAGTGTAGAGTCATGTATTTGGGTCATAGAGTAGGATAAGGCTCTACAGTTGAGTGCACAGAGGCCTAGTAGTCCAGAGCTGAGTGCGCGGACCCCTGCAGCTGAGTGCGTAGGGCAAGTTGAGTCTCTAACCATTGAAAGCATTAATAAAGATACGTTTTACCATATTTCTGTGTATCTTTTCCAGTTTTATGCATTGAAGTATATTTGGTATGAGTTGCAAGTTTACTATTTACTTGCTGCGCGAACTTATATGAATGAGCTGAATAAGTAAACATGATATAAGGTATCGATTTACACAAATATAACTAACTGTTATAAGAAGACAAGTAAGATCTGCGGTGTGACTTGGGGAAATAGTGAGGATCATTGCTCCAGTAGTGCAAAAACCCCATAGACCCTAGTTAGGGCTGCACGAAGGCGAATATAATAGGGCATGAAGGCCCCGTAAGTCAGGGAAGTGTGTGAAGTAACCTACACGAAGGTATTCATAGTTGGAATAAATCAACCCCTCATACATATCAAGGGTGCAGAAACCAGGTTCTAGAAACCCCCCATACTGCTTCGGGTGAGACCTTAGTCCACGCTTCGCGGGCTATTGCCGAAAGGGCTAGTAGTACAAGGATTTGTTTGCCTAACTAACTTGTAACCTGGGTTAGGCCCCAACAAGCCAACAAATGGTTCCATTGCCGGGACAGGAATCTGCATAGAGATGTCTGATGTCGTATCATTGGAATCCAACTAAGAAAGAAATTAAATGTTGCTTGGACAGAAAAATTCACGAGTTCACCATGTAGGAGAATAAGAATCCACGACTATCAAAAGAAGAGTGGTTAGACTACTACTTGTACACAGAGATCCATGAAATTTTCTTCGTATCTTTCCCTACTAAGCTGTATGAGTGGATCGCGAAGTTAGCAGATAGCCAAGGGAGGTGCAAGCTGGACAGTCTTATTGTGTGGACCTCAGAGTTGGTGCATAGATTGGAAGCATTGGAGGATAAGATCGCGTGTGTTGTTGATCACTGGCTCGATAAAATTATAGGAGGATTCATTATTGAGTTCGCGGTAGATACTTCAGTTAGTTATAGGGAGGCAGAGCAACACTTCCTCAAAGGACCACGAGGTAAGTATGTTAAGTCTTTGAACACTTGGATTAAAATGCTACTATGTGAAAAGTAGATTATGTGAATACATTGATGTTTATGGCTACGCAAAGTGGGAGAATTTACAGAAATGAAGGTAGTGCAGAACTAGAAACCAACCCCTTGATTTCACCTCCACAAGGGGACGAGGAAGAGCTCGTGAAGGTCTCACCAAGAAGTGAGATCAATTTGATAAGGTAGAGGATTCTGCACATACCACCCCCACCCACACCACTACCAGTTTCACCACCTTCACCCCAATCTTTGCCCGTACCACCTCTGCCACCATCGTGAGTCAATATGGAAAGCGCAATAAAGTTGCTGGTGTTAAGGTGAGTAGGAAATAAAGATCCAGACTAGTTTTGGTTCGTGATAAAAGTTGTATGGGAAGCGGAAATAGTTACAGATGACAATATAAAGAAAGAAACGTTGGTCAGCTCTCTGTAGGATCGCGCGCTGACCTGGTATATTAAGCATTCTAATGAAAATATGAATGTGGGGATCACAGATATCCAAATTGCGCTGAATAGAGAATTTAGCAGGCTGAATTTAGAGGCACAATCGATCATTCGGTTCAAGGAGATCACGATGCTACCAGGTGAGACCCCCTAGGAATTAGATCAGAGACTGAAGTGCACAATTTGCGAAGCTAATATGACTTTGATGGATGGACAACATTGCGAATGCTTTGTAGTGTCGTTAATGTCGCATTTGAGGAATGCACTGTCACAACAAAGGTTAACAACTTAGGTAGAGGCCTTGGAGATTGCGATGAGGCTACATGAGACCCTATTATAGGATCCTAACCTGGGAGTTCAACAGATCCACACGCAGTTGAAAAACTTATGCCTTGAGATGCAAAGTCTGAAACAGGACAGGACAACTCTCCTGGAAGTGCGCGAAGAGGTATGGTGTGTTAAATGTAAGGGTCAAGGTCATGAGAAGGACCACTTCCCAGTGTTTGCGAATTACCTCGCAGGAGGAGGACTGATGTAGTTAAGACCAGAGGCCTAAGCAGGACCTAGCGTGGTGCCTGCATTATGGTGCACAATTTGTCAAATAGGAGGAAAGCATGCTACGTGAAACTCTCATTTGTTGCTGAAGTACATGTAGAATTCACAACAGTTGTTCTGTAATTTCTATAGATCAGTGGGGCATGATGAGCGCACTTGTAGAAGATATGAGGTGATGATGGATAGGACTCCCACGTACAGAGTTCAGGCTGAAACGTGGCCCCTTAGCTATAACACAGGAGTGGAGTGAATTATATTTTAGGGGCATGGATGAGGCCAAGGTGGAGGAGGACCTGGAAGAGTGTTGGGTGTGGAGCCTGATTATATTTTATATTCAAAGGTCTCAACTGGATGTATACCCCAGGAAGACTATACGCCCCTCCACGCAGGGGGTTGTGGGGGGGTGGCTTGTAGCCCCCACGAGGGTTTGAGGGGGGCCGATCCCCCCCGGCTGGGGGGTTCGGGGTCCAGCAGTCCCCCAGTGGGGGTTCAGGGGCAATGCCCACGAAGCTAAAAATAGATGTAAAATTTCCTTGTAAAAGTCTAGTAATTTCTAGTCAATCTAGGCCATTTATTAGGCGGATGATTTGACGATAGAAGTTATTTTTAATTTAGGGTTTTTTTCCCTAGAATTCAACCCCTCACTATATATGAGGGATTGTATTGCGTCTATGTATATCTGTATTCTGAGTGAGGAAGAGAGAAAAGATTGAGAGCGAAGAGGGAGTTACAACGGATCTGTTGTAGGTTGTATCTCTTCAGTTCGCTGGATAATATAATAAAGAGAGGACTGGCTATTTCTCTATGGATGTATCCCAAACTGGGTGAACCACGTATATCTGTGTCTCTCCTGTTTTATGTGTTTTCTGTGTTTATATTTCTACAATATTTTATGTGTTCCATTGCTCTGTAATATATACTTTTCTAACAAGGAGGTCATAGACAACTGATATGTTACAACTGCGGGGGGCCAGGACATTATGCCCGTGATTGTACGAATCCAACATGCCCATCATACTTGTATTGTACCTTGTTTGATCATGAGACAGAAGATTGTCCCACACTGATAGCAAGGCTGTGCGACAAGAGAGCGCTCCAACCTCCCCCGACTCAGAACCTGCAAATGATGAGGTCTGAGTCGTGCAAGGAAGACCCTAACATGAACATTGTGCTCTGAAGTGGAATTAGGACAGGGGATAATAAAGGCAAGTAGCATTAAGATAGTACTTGGGTTTGCAAGGCTTCGACGAAAGAACCAGAGTTTGATTTGGAGCACACTAAGGAAACCTTCGTGGAAGCTAGGAAGAGCTTCATTGATGCCTCCACTTCAGGAAGCAAAGACAGACAGGAGCCAAAAATGGACCCATCAATGCTCACGACATTCCTAGAAACATGCATGAAGCTACTACGCGATAGCAAGGTTGTAAAGGGATTGCAGGAACTCATAAATAGATGCGCTGGGACCACGCCAAGAGAACCTTGTGTAGTCCAGAAGATTGGAAAGCATGCGACGAGGATGGGAAGAGAAATGAGGTTGACCATGCAAATTGGAGAATATGAGATGGACCAAGTAATTTTGGACCTAAGGTCGGACACGAACGTTCTGCCGAAGAAGACCTAGGAGCACATGGGAAGGCCTACATTGTAATGGTCTCTTATCTAACTGTGAATGGCGAACCAAGAAAAGATCCTACCTATGGGAAGATTGGAGGGAATCACCATGGATATTGAAGGAGCAAGCGTGCTAGTAGACTTTGAAGTGATAGAGTTTGTCGATGAAAATAATCCCTACCCCGCACTATTAGGAATCGATTGGGCCACTAACATGAATGGGGTGATAAATCTGAAGAAGCACAAGATAATTTTTAAGAAAAAGTCTCTGCGCGTAGTCGTACCTTTGGACCCTACAAAGGGATCATGCTACATGGAGCCAATGCACGACTATGAAAATGATGACGACTTAGAGTGCATCTACAAGATAATCACATGAGAGCAAGAGTGGGTAAATCCCACCATGGATGGAAAAATCTCATGGAAGCGCAAAATCTCCTATAAGTCAGATTCGGATGAAGAGATAGAGCGACGGCAGAATCGGTTGCATGAGGTAACCACGCTAAACTGCAAGATGACGACAAGATCATTGTGCTACATATCAATGGAAGTAAGGGATCTACCTACGTATGATGGGTTAAGTAAGGTAGATGCCTTCTTGAACAGATTTGAAAGAGAGGTGTCGGAACAACAACATTTCAAGGCTTTGAAATGGGTACTACATGCTATGCCCATGAGGTGGTGGGGTACACACCAAAGAAGCTTTGAGGACTGGTGCGAATGTAGGAGAATGATGAACATGCATTTTGGGAAGCCTCAGATGCAACTTGTGGACAAGAATGATGGACAGGATGATCCGTGCACACATCTGTCTAGGTGGGTATAGGCATATGGTAAACAACCTGCGTGGATGCACATGGACTTCACGTTTGGGAACACGGTCAATAAGTAGGTGTTGGCAAGGCAATTGCGCGAATGGTCCCTCCAGTTGGGACGACGAAGTCTGGAAAGAATGCATGTTCATAAGGTTACCCATGCAAAAGCCTTTAACGAAGTGTACGAAGCAATGAATAGGGTATATAATGCGTAGCGGAGTGATTGGGACCTGCACGTACCAACAATTCTATGGCCTTAAGGACAACATGCAAGAAAATGACGGGGCAGATGCCTTATACGTTGGCCTATGGAGCAAACACTATAGTTCCAATAGAGCACAATATGCCTAGTCCGCGCATAGCAGCACCAATAGATATGAGGGTTCGTGGAGCCTTGGAAGAAGGGATTGCAGCTGATTGAAGCAGAACGCTTGGGACCTAAGGAAGAAATCTGACATGGTGATCTTAGGCTCCAAGAACTCATGAAAGAAAGGATGCGATTAAGGGAGAAAAGAGCTCTAATAGAAGCGGAAGTCAAGAAGCTTGAGGAAGAAATAAAGAAGGATTTTCTCAATAAGGAAACCAAGGTGATAAAACAGGGTGCACACGATTATGAGGACTACCACTGCGAGTTGATTAGTTTGATGCCTTGGATTGGATTGTATATTACTAGAAGGATCACCCATGGTGGCGTGATGCAAAGGGTAAAGTGCACGATGCGGACAGTAAAAATAAAAGGCAGTTTTTCTCCAGGAAAAGCGATAGATGACCAGTTGGAACCCTATATAAGTGGCGTGGCCACCTGACTAGCCATGGGAAGTACATTCATAGTGCTCCTAGTAGTTGAGAGGAGGGGCCATACTATAAACTACTCTACCTAAGAGTTATGCGATGTCGAGGGTGCGTGTAGAAGCAAAGTGTCACAAGGTCTACGACTGCGCAAGGGGGGCTATGCTGCCACACGAGTTGGCTAGAAAGTGACTCTTGTAGTCACTATTCATGATGTGATGCTTGACATGAGACCAAATGGAGTGGGTGACAGGCATTTAAGATGAGCTTTATGGGCAGGATTTGGGCAAATCTGTTGCCAAGGGAGCATTAATGGACTGGATTTGGGGGGAATGGTCGAATTCAAATTCAAAAGGAACTATAAATTACAAAGGGCTTCCCAAAAAACAACACTTGGTCATTTGTGAATTGAGCTATTGAGCACCCCGAGTATTTCAAATCGAGATTTGTCTATCTTGTGGACAGCATTAGTTGAGTACCTAAGTGAACAGTTGAGAGATTTCTGGACGAACAAGATGGCAGCATCTGAAGAAGCCAGGGAAATCGCAGAGATGACAGCTGAAGAAGCTACATAGGCCATGCCTATAGAAGATGCCCCTAAGAGCATTGGGAGTGTCGCAGAAATCCATAAATCATTGCACATGCCAATACTAAAAAAAGACGAACAACCAATTATTCCAGTGTGTGTGTCCCCTCGAAACCGGTTGAAAACCAGATTAAAAATGGAGGAAAAAGGTAAAGCGATTAACCTGGAAATCGATGAAGAGGAAGAAGACCTGGAGGATATCATAATTGAAGAGGACGAGGACAAGGGCATGGAGGAAGAAACCAAGGGTGTGGTCCCTCTAACTAAGCATCCCTTGTATGTCCCTCATTGGAAGGGCAAGGCGAAGGTACCCAAGGACCTCGATGAGAGAAAGAGCTCTCTACAGACTCTGCTCCTCCCAAACAATATCATCTTTGAAGGAACGCACTTGGGAAGGGTGCCAAGTTTAAAATTCGAAGACTAGGATCTCACTGACCACGAGAAATTCCCTCACTTGGTGATTGTGCACCTCATGAAGCCAAAGAAACACACCGTAGCGGGAGTCATAGAGATGGAGCCATGCAAGTGGTTACACGAAGTCGAAAAGGTAGGGTTGTTGAACTTGCTCTGGGTGTCGCATTACCATCGCACCCCAGTGACTATCTTTGTCATCAGGCAACTACTCTGCATGGTGCATGGTGGGTGTTTGTGGCTGCAGGAGCCCATCCCCGTCATGAACCACCTAATCCATCGAATTACCTAGCTCCCATGTAAAGGAGAATACCCAGCAGACATTTCGGAGGGGAAGAGCAGTGATTTGGCCATCACAGAGGCCATGAAAAAGAAATACAAGCTGGAGAAGAAAAAGAGGGGTTATGTGATCTCTAGTATCAACAACAAAGTAGTCAGAGTGGTGACACAGATACTGGCGGGTAAGATCATGTGGAAGTGCCCCACGGACAAGGTACCCGTGCCGGTGGTGGCACTTGTTGAACAATGCGTAGAAGGGGTCCAGTTTAACTGGTCTGAATTCTTGTGTAAGGAGCTCCTAGAGAATTGCCATGAGCCACAGGAACAAGAAAAAACTTTCCACTATTCATGGGTTCTGCTGTCCATAGTGCTGGTGGCTGGGGAATTAACGGAGGAAAACCAGTTCCCCACAATTGCAAGGGATCTCCCTAAGGCCGCGAAGTATGCTTCTCTGTGGGCCACTAAGGACGTGAACTAGATCTACGACAGTAAAATATTCTGGGTGTTCATGGAGATGAACATCAGAATGTGGATTACCGCAAGCCACATTTATCACCCACTATTTACAACAACCTGCAAAGTTTCACAGAGTTTAAAGCAGAATTTCATCACGTCTACCTCAGGGCAGACAAGGACCCTGCAAAGAAGTGGAACGAACTGCCTTATATAGCCACAAATGACGTGATCTTCGACGTACTTGAGACGTGGCCGCCGAAGTGGTGCACTCTAAACATCTCTACACTGGAAAAGTCTGCTACACAGAAAAAGAAGGAGGAGGCAAAACTGCTCATGTCACAGTTGGTAGAAAGGAGAAGGAAATAAGCAACAACAGCATTGACGCAGGAGGTGTGGGATGCTGTGTAGACAGTAGCAGAACAAAAAACTGTAGCAGCAACACAGAAGGCAATAAAGAAGGAGCACGAGGACCAGAAGTCGCCTTTGCCTGAGCAGGAGCAAGAGATGGAAAGAGAGATAAAGGAGGGTGGCGTGGACCCACAAACAGCATCAACAAAATTGAAGCACCAATGACCGAGTGAGAGGATGGAGTTGCATAAGAAGGTAAAAGCGTCTAAGTTATCTATTGATCCTATCACCCTTACTGAGGGGGATCTGCACGATATAGGAGAGACAGTGCGCGACGTCACCAAAGAGATCCTCTAGAACTTTGCGGAGGAGAATCAGATTGTGTTGGGGGCCCTCCCAACACAGATTCAGGAGTTGCAGGTGCGCACTCCTCAGGCTGGTACTCTCTTGACCAACCTTGGAGTAGGAACAGCCGCAGCCGAGGAAATGTTGTGCGCTCGTATGACCAACAAAAAAGTGCTGCCAAAAGGGGCATTGGTTACAACAAATGAGGTTGACAAGCCTACAGTTAGTACATTGAAGGGGATAGGGATCAACATGGATGCTCTCCCTCAGGAGACGTTCTATGTTCTACAGGATGGGATAACTGCAGAACTACGGGCTAGGGAGAGCCACGCACTGCAGGTGTTGAGCGAACAGTGAATCAACATGGAGTAGTTGAGCTTGCAGTGCAACGAGGTCATGTCTCAGAATAGGCAGATGGTGCAAGTGATTGAAGAAGCCTGCCAGATGGTCCCTGAGCTAGCCACCCTAGTAGAAGCACCAACAGAGGTGCGCATCCAAAGATTAGTAGCAGGGGTGCACGAGGGACGAGAAGAAATGGCTAAGGTCCAGCTAGAGCTGAAAGTTTAGATAGCAAAGCTGCGGTTGAAGGTGCAAACTTCAACTCCTCAAGAGGTAAGGGAACAGTACACCAGTGCCATTACATCGGGGATGGAGGAGATCAACAGTGTAGTAAGGGATGGCACCAGAATGTTGGAAGAATCGTTCAAGGTCCTCACAAATCTATAAGAGGACCCGAACATACAATGCTTGGAAACAAAGGTGCATGAGCTACAACAGAAGTATGACAATGTTAAAGGGACTGTGCAGACAGTGGCCCTCACTCAGAGGCTCGCGTGAATGCAACAGGCCAAAGTGCTTAAAGAGAAAGTAGATGCAGTGCAACATAAAGAAGCAGTTTTGAAGGCGCATGTTTAGCCTTAGATCGATGAGGCCTTCACAATCACAACAACAATTGAAGGCAAGCTTGCGTGGATGCAGGGGATGTAGGAATTGATGCAGGGGAGCAGTTCTGACACCACAGTCTCAAAACAACGAGTACAAGAGATTCAATAGGTAGCCGCTTAGTACGCCACTGACCTTGCAGCCATCCGAGCAGAGTTGGAAGTTCTTTGCGCGAAGATCTCCACACAAACAGAGTGACTCAAGCGTGAGTCATGATGTTTATGTTGGGGGCCTGTTGGGCGTGGGATCCCCCAAGGCAAGATTTGGGGTTTAAAGCCTAAGTTTTGACTAAGTCCATTGTAAAGGCTCTGCGATTTGAGGGCATGGAGCACGATGTTGTAATGGAGTCAGAGGGTTTTCCGCCCTCACTTTTGTATTGTAATGTTGATTTGAGAGATCTACCCATGGTCCGCAGACCATGGGATTTTATAAATAGAGTGAGGCTCTAAGTGTAAAGAGACATCTAAGGAACAATCAGAGAGGAAATTAATCGATGAAGCAGTGAGTCTAAGTGTAGAGTCGTGTCTTTGGGTTGTAGAGTAGGAGAAGGCTCTGTAGCTGAGTGTGCGGAGGCTTAATACTCTACAGCTGAGTGCGCATACCCCTGCAGCTGAGTGCGTAGGGAAGGTTAAGTCTGTAACCATTAGAAGCATTAATAAATAGAAATTTTACCATATTTTTGTGTATCTTTTCCTGTTTTATGCATTGATGAATATTGGGTATGAATTGCAAGTTTACTATTTACTTGTTGTGCGAACTTATATGAATGAGCTGAATAAGTAAATATAATAAAGGTATCAGTTCACACGAAGATAACTAATTTTTATAAGAAGATAAGTAAGATCCATGATGTGACTTAGGGAAATACTATGGATCGCTACTCCAACAGCGCGAATGACCCATAGCCCCTGGTTAGGGCTACGCGAAGGAGAATATAACAGTGCGTGAAGGCCCTGTAGGTCAGGGAAGTGTGTGAAGTAACCTGCAAGAAGGTATTCATAGTTGGACTAAATCAACCCCTCAAACATCTCAAGGGTGTGGAAGCCTAGTTCTAACATCCCCCCATACTTCTTCGGGTGAGACCTCAGTCCGCGCTTCACGGGTTGTTGCCGAAAGGGCCAGTACTACAGGGATTTGTTTGGCTAACTAACTCCAAACTAGGTTCAGGCCCCAACAAGCCAACAACGATCTCCGCGGGGTCTGCCATCAATCCCTGTCTGCATACCACATGACCCAGAAAAACCCAAAAGGGACATAAAGCAAACATTTCTTCATATTGAGTGCAATTTGGTACCTCACGTTTTACCAACCCAAACATAGTCCAGTCATCAAAGTACACTTATAGAAACTTATGAATGAAGTCTTTGAATGCAGCAATGACTATGCGTGAAAAAATTGCAGGCGCATTCTTTAATCTGAAAGGTGTTAGGTGTATTGAAAACATCCCCATTTAGTCGTGAAGGTCATCTTGCTTCTATCATTAGGCACGATTTTGATCTGATGATGCCTAGAGAACCCATCAGTGAAGGAGTATGCTTCCTGTCCACCTACATTATCCAATACCTTATCAATGAACAGAGCTGGGAAAGGATCATGCATGCAAGCATCATTCAACTTCCTAAGATCTACACATGTCCTTATTTCATCCTTCTGCTTCTTTTCCTATACCACCATTGGGCTCACCCAATCAGATTCCTTTATGGGCTCAATGATGCCTGCCGTGAGTATCTTATCTAACTCTAAGCAGACCTTCTCTTTATACTTCGGATTGAGACTGTAAGGTCTTTGCTTAACAAGCTTCGCATTGGGTTTTAACGTGATCTTCATAATGACCAGGTCTCCTATTATCCCCTTTAACTCCATAAACTTGGTAGGGAACAAATCCTAGTATTCACGGAGCAATTCAGTGACCTTATCTACCATCGCGACATCCCAAGAATCTCCAATCTTCATGAATTTGGGATCCACCTTCGTGCCAATATTTATCTGTCTAGTTTTCAGTAGCGCGGTTATATTAGGATTCTCGATCTGCGGTCCCTTGACCTCACGGTGACCCTCAGTTTCAGAGATATTAATATTTCAGGGGTCCTTCTCTTCTTCTTCAATAGTCACCTTATAGCATCCCAGCGCGTGGCTCAGCTAAATAGTCCAATCAGGTTGAATCAGATCCAAAGGATCCTGCGATATCTTAAAGATCACTACTTTAACTTCTTGTAGCACTTCGTCAATACAGTCAAACCAGTCTTTGAAGTTGAATGTCATTATGAACCCTTCACGCAAAATATCTCATTCTTTTGTGACATAGTGGATCTCTATCTCCAAGTACCAGTTCATCGGGATGACATCGAGGGTGTGACAGAACAAGTGCACCCATTCAGGTTGGGGCTCTGCTCCATAGGCCTTAGCCCATTTGGTCAGGTGTTCACATGGATCATCCTTCCTATCATACTTGTCCATCACTCCTACCTTTGGCTTCCCAAAGCGTGTTCTCATCATCCTCCTATACTTGCGCCAATCATCAAAACTACCCTTATGCATACCCCACCATCTCGCGATCATAGCACGCAGTGCTCAGTCCAAAGCCTAAAAGTGTTGCTTCTCTAGTACTTCCCTCTTAAATGCATCCAAAAACACATCCACATCATTCAAGCCATCATAAGTGGGCATATTTCTTACCTCTCACAACACATAGTGCAGCGACCAAGTGATCATGTTACAACTCAGCGTAGTTACTTCATGTAGCTGATTCTTCCAGTGCTCTAATTCTTCATCTGAGTCTAAGGTGTAGGAACTATCACAATTCCATGTAATTCATTCATCCACTATTGGATTCACCCAATCTTGGTCTCACGCTGTTATCTGATATATGCAGTCCAAATCGTAACCGCTTTCATAATCGCAGACTGGTTCAGTATAGCATAATCCTTCTGTAGGATCTAGGGGTACTATTATACGAAGCAGTTTCTTTTCAAATATCACCTTTCACTTCTTTAGGTTGATTACCCCATTCATGTCAGTAGCCCAATCAATGCCATGGAGCGCAGGGTAGGGGTTGCTGTCATCCACAATTTCTATTACTTCAAAATTAGCCAATGCGCTCACGCCTTCAATATCTATAGTTACTCCCTACAACCATTCCATGGGGATGATCTTCTACTGATTTTCGAATCGGAGACCATTGCAGCACGAGTCGTCCCATCCATTCCCAAGTCTAGTTTTGCAAAATGTTCTCGTCTGACCCTAGATCTAGAATAACTTGATCCATTTCATATTCTCCTATCTGTGCAGTGAGTCTCATCTCACGTCCTATCCTTGCCTTATGCTTACCAATCTTCCATACCACGTGCAGTTGACCCAGAGTGTTTCTGATGCATCTATTTATAAGTTCCTGTAACCCCTTCATGGCCTTGCTATCACACAACAACTTCATGCAAATCTCTAGAAAGGTCGTAAGCATAGAAGGGTCCATTTCCTGAACAGGTTTATCCTAGCTCCCTAAGGTAGAGGCCTCAGTGAAGCTCTTCTTTGCTTCCATGAACATTTTGCATGCACGCTCGAAATCAAATTTAGCCTCCTTCTCTGGAGCTTTATGAACCCATGTGCTATCTTCAGGTTGTATCCCCTTATCGTCACCCGTTGAAATTCCACTTCGGAGCACTATATTCACATTCGGATCTTCTTCATGAGGCTCATCTCTCATCATTTGTAGGTCCTGAGTTGGTTGCGAAGGTAGCACCCCTTTTTCACGTATCCTTACTATCAGTGTAGGACAATCCTCAGTCTCATGATCAAACTGAGTACAATATTTTCACGACAGACACGTTGGGTTAGTGCATTCATTGGCATAGTGTCTTGGTCCTCCACAATTGTAACAGATCAGCTGTCCCTGACCTCTGCCAAGTCCTCCTCCACCTCAGCCTTGTCCATGCCCCAGAAAGCATGTCCACACCATCCCAGTGCCTTGGTCAGGAGGCCACATTTCTACTTGAACTCTATAGGTAGGTGTTTTATCCATCATCAATTCATCACTTCGGCAACTACACTCATCATACCCTATCGACCTACAGAGGTTGCAGAACAATTGTTGCAGTGTTTGTACAAACTTCTGCAGCAAATGACAATTATCAATCCTATGTTTCCTTGCTACTTGACATATAGCGCACCACAACACAAGCCCTGCACTCGGCCCTGCCTGGGCTTCTGGCCTCAAAGGCATCAGTCCTCATCCACCAATATAGTTCACAAAGACCGGGCAATGGTCTTTGTCATGCCTGTTATATATCCATTTGGGCACATCAATCCCATCATCTAGATCAGTGTTTTAGGGTTCATCAAACCCTAACTTCAATTGCTACATGCCATAAACAATTCACCACTTTGAATGCCTCCTTCCCAGATAGTTTCATGACTTGAAGACATCCAGAAATAGCCTCTAGAGGGACCAGTGTAGGTAGGCCCTTGTAAGGGTGCGCTGTAGAGTAGTTAAGTCCATGCCAAGGTGCTCTGCAGATAACTTAGGCTTCCTTTCACCTACGGTGGGCGAGATTGAGAGAAATTCACATAGGGTTTTGGGAATATTCTTATCTTTTGGAGTCATCTAGAAGGCTCCCTCACTTATCAGCTCCTATGAGCTTGAAAATGGATGAGGAAGGAGTTAAGGTGCATCCTATCCTCTCATCCCTTCCTCCATGAAACTAATTCTAAGTATGGAAGGCCATTCAATGCCACCATTTATGACAAAACCTCCTTCATCTTCTTATAAATTTACCACTCATCTAAGTGATCAGGGGCTGGATTATGTTGAATTATAAGGAGATAATGTTGCTATGGGATTTTGATTCGAAGCAAGTATTGTAATGCTACAAGTTTGTCATGCTTTTGATGTGATGTGGATGGGATCCAAGCTAGAGGAATGGCTTTGAATCAGACACTAATGGTTGTAATTCCTTATTCTATTTAATAAAGTGTTTGAGCCTTTCTCCCATATGTTTGTATTGCTTTATAATGCTTATATGTGTGAATTGTATATGATTCCTTTCACTTATATTCAATGGATCATTTGCTTTGATCGATTCTTTCTTTTCTGTTCTGTTTACAGGTACTTCTCAAGCATATTAAGTACGAGAAGGAGCGACGGGATCGATACAAAGGAGATAAGAGGAAAGTGGAACTACAAGTAGGTCTTCTCATCTTCTCATCTTATCTATTGCTTATAGGAAAAGACTAAAACACTTTAAACTATTGTTCTAGATATAGCTACTTATCTAGGGAATTAGTATTTATCCGTAGATACCAAATTCTCTAAAACAAATTGGTGACTCCACTAAGGAAGATCCTCTTTCCTAGTAGCTTATCCACCTCCTAGGACATCCTCGCAGACCTTACTGGTGGTCATAGATTGTAATTTAGCTCTTTGCATTGAAAATCTGGTCAAAACTATGTCAAAATGCTTTTTGAAATGGCTCACTGTCACTAATGCAGGCCTGTGAGGGACACAGTGTGCTTTAGAGCACACCCAGCTTAGGGACAGTGCTTTGAAGCACACTATCTCCCATTCAGGGCTGCACTAATCTGCCTAGGGTCAGTTTTCCACCTTTGGAAACTGCTTTTGCCAACTTTTCTCTGTTTGCTTGTTTGTTGATTGATCAATGAATGCTATGTCTCTGAGAACAAGTTTCTATCTCCTTGTCTAGCCCAAATTTGATTTGATTGATTAATGTTTCTTTAATGTTTTCTTTGTCATTATCGATATATAGTCAAAGTTAGAATATAGTTGATTAATCTTCATTTGAAAGAAAGTGTCATAAAGTCTTATTTTCCTTTGAATCAAAACTGACATAAAAGTCTTCATTCTTATGAAAGATTGATTGATTGTATGTGCATAGTTCCTTTTGTTCATATTCACATTAAGGAAATTGAAAAGAAATACATGCATGTTACATTGAAAAAGTTTGTGTGTGCTCATAAGAATAGCATAGGGAAATTGCATTAGATTGTGCTCTTTGCTCTTTGATCAAAAGAAATCTAATTTCTCTATCTCTAAGTAGCTAGGATTTTCAATGTTAAATTGAATGGAAAGAATGCTTATCATGATAGTTGCATTCCTAGGAATTTTAGAATACATCACATGGTGAACTTGAAAGCAAAATTCCTAAGAAAGATCAACTTAAAATTAACATCAATTTACCTAATGGAGCATTGTCATTAATGAGAACATTTAGTGGTTCTAGGCTAGAGATGTGTTCCGGCATCGTAAAACAAAGCAACTGTCGCTAACTTGTCTGCAATACATCCCGAGTGTGATACCTCATTCCACGTACGTGAGTATATCGTAGCTCATCCACGTAACTTCCGGTAGATAGGGTGGTGTTATATTACATAAAGTATATGGGAATGTTCTGACTGTGTGGTTTTTGCATTAGACAGCGCTAATACGGATTGGGCCTCCACGTACTTTTGGGTATATATGGGAGGACAAGACTAGGTTGCTATCCATCCTTAGGTAACCAATTTGGCTGCCTTGTACACTATGGTACATTGAACATAGCATTCAGGGAGATTGCCTGCCTGTACTTCTCAGTTTGTGGGAGGTATTCTGCAGTTCACAGTTGCTTTGTAAACCTTTTGCCTAGATTATCCCTATTTTGTTTTGTTATGTTACTTTTATCAAAATAAATTTAATTGATCGTGGATAACATCCTCCACACTCGCTCCTTAGTTGATATTAGATCGAAACATATGGCGACAAATCTAGAGTCCACTGATCAAGGAATTCCTTTTGATGGGAATCCTAGTCCTTTTCCTCCTTTTGGAAATATTGGTGCTCCTTATATGGCTACATTGTCCCTTACGGGATTTACCATTGGCTTGCTAGTATGGTTATTTTCAACCTCCTTGGTTCAAAATGTCGTGATTTCTCCATAATTGAGTACACCTCCAATTGGACAAAATCAACCTCTAGTTGGTCCTAAAGTTGACCCTTTGCATTCTTCTTCGATTGTTTCTTCCTCCCCTTCTTCCTCTTCACCTAGTGAAAGTATTTTTACTAGTAACGAGGTGTATAAGAAGAAGAAGAAGCATATTCAACAGAGGGGAAACCAAGAAACCATTGCTTTGAATGCAACATCTGATGAGAAACCACCCATCAAGCCTCACAAAGTTCTATACCCATGCAAACTTTGTGCGGGAGATCATCTTCTTCGAAATTGTTCTGGTGACATGCCATCAAATAGTGGTAATAAAGTTCATGGAAAGAAGGGTAAAGTTAAGTTTCCCTGTAGGTTATGTGAAGGGAATCACCCCATTCACCTTTGTCCCTATTTGGATGAAGCCAAAAAACTGTTGGATAACCATCCTGCTTTTTTGCAGTGACTTCCATCTGGTTATAGGAGACTCTCCCTTAATCCTTCACTAGTTGATAAATTGACTGACTCAAATCAACCGTCGGTAAAATCCACTCTCTCTGAAAGTGAATCCTATGAGTTTATACCCGAACCAAATCAATAGTTCGAGGTAATAGTTGACCCGATTTCACCTTCAGTTAATCGTACCTTTCTCAAATAGAGTAAATATGATGCCACTCAGATTCTAATGAGCTTGGGGGTAGTAGTCCTCTTGTTCCATCAAGGTAGGAGAAAAATCCTCCTGCTCTTGTAACTCAAGGGGATAATTCTTCCATTCTTATGGTAACCCCTCCAAATAGTCTAGTCACTTCCTTTGATTGGAATCGACTGATAGGATTCCATCTTCCTTCTTATGTGCCTTTCTAGATCATAGTATGAATTTGTAATATGATCATATCCTGCACTATTATAGATGAAGGCACATCAATGAGTATCCTTTCCTCTACTGCTTGGCAAGCACTCGGTTCACCACCACTTGTGCCAGTTACCCAAAATATGTTGTCTTTTAACAGAGGAACCAGTCAACCATTAGGGATCCTTCCTCAGTTTCCTATTACTTTGGGATGAAAAATCATTTATCTAAATGTGATGATAGTCGCAGGCCCTTTAGATTACAATTTGCTTCTTGGGTGCGACTATGTTTATGACATGGGAACTATTGTTTCAACACTCTTTCAAGTGATTTGTTTCTCGGGTGAATGCAGAATTATCACCGTTGATCAGCTTTCATTTCCCGGTCCAAATATGGCTTCCAGTCAACCATCTTCCCTAAATGGTCCTTTTATACCAATGGTATCATCCCCGCCACAGGTTAATTATGTGGCAACCCATTCCATGCCTACATCAATGGATGATCAATTCCATGATGTTGTACATTATGTATTGGGGGCATTGGAAACAGATCTCTCCTTCTAGAGAATTGTTCTCCCATCTAATGAGAACCTCTTGGAAATCATGGCCACTTATGGGTTGTGAATAGGAATACGAGGATATTTCCTTGTCTTGTGTCAACCTCAGCTAAAAATGAAACAAGGAATATGAGGACAATTCCTTGTCTTGTGTCAACCTCATTAAAAAATGAAATAAGGAATATGAGGATAGTTCTTTTAGTGTGTAAACCTCATTAAAAAATGAAACAACTCCCATGAGCATAGTTCCTTGTCTTGTATCAAGCTCATTAAAAAATGAAACAAGGAATCTGAGCAGAGTTCCTTGTCTTGTGTCAAGCTCATTAAAAAATGAAACAATGTCCCTTGGAGAAAAGTTCTAGTTCGAGTCTTTGATTAGATCTCGTAAAATCCCAGTTGAGTCTTTCACTTGGTCTCGTAAATGAACCTTCATTCCATCCTCCTAATGACCACGAGTAGTCTACTTAGGTGAATGTAATGAAGCTTGGGGGGCATGCACGTAGTGGTAAAGTTAAGTTTCCCAGTAGGTTATGTGAAGGGAATCACCCCATTCACCTGTTCCCCTATCTAGACAAAGCCAAAAAGGTGTTAGATAACCATCTTGCTTCACCACAACTTCCATCTGGTTATAGGAGACTCTCCCTTTCATCATGCTAAGGGCATGTAAACCAATCTCATTCATGGTTCTTCATTTCAAGCTTGTGTAAAAATGAAACTGAATCCAAGCATAGTTCTTCATTTTAAGCTTGTGTAAAAATGAAACTGAATTCAAGCATAGTTCTTAATTTTAAGCTTGTGTAAAAATGAAACTGAATCCAAGCATAGTTTTTCATTTCAAGCTTGTGTAAACATGAAACTGAATCCAAGCATAGTTCCCTATGGTTCAAGCTTGTGTAAAAATGAACCCATTTCCATTTTTAACCCTCGTGATTGCCATTCTATCAACCTTTTCCGTCAGATGAGCCTTGGTTGCTTTCATCCCATCACCACCATCCCTTTGGCTAATCATACATTGTCACTTGGTTTTTTTGCCTTTTTTTGAGGAACAGTTGCAATGGGTGGTCTTATTAGCCAACCTATTCACATAAATCAACATGTTTTGAGAAGTTCCAACATCACTGGAACTAGTTGCTATCCTAGACACCACTCGTTCCTCAAAGTGGAGTCCTCTTTAAGCTCTTTTTAGACACTCTAAACATGAAAAGGTTGCTTAGCGCTTGTCCTTTCCAACTCGTTAACAGATTGGAAATGACATCTCTCTTGTATTATATTACACTTTTTCAGGGTTGAGAGATTAATTTACGAAAAAGAACTTGTGGAGTTTTCTTTTTTTCCCTTTTCAAACTCTCTAAACATGAAAAGGATTGAGTTATCATTGTCATTAAACCCGTTAAAACATCAAATAGCGACAAACTTGTCCATCTAGACAAGATCAAGTTTCACCTTCACTAGACTCATTAAAACATCAATGGATTCACTCGAAGGGTGGAATTATACAAAAAGCATATGTTATCCTCCTCAAGCTTGATAAAAATAAAGAGGGATTGGTCAGCAATGATTGGGGAAAATGGGGAAAAGGGGAAAACCACTTTATGGTAGCAGGTTTCTCTTGAACATGACACTTTCACTCCATCACCGTGACTATTTGGGTTGGGTTATTAGCTTGATGATTATCACACCATTGGTCTATCATACCATCCATCACTTTGTTTTGGGTCAATTCTACCAATTAATTTCAGTGTCGCCGACATGTTCAAGAGAAGTCATTCAGTCAAAATTCATCCTTTGCAATACCATAAACCTTCATTTTCATGATTTCCATCCCTGAACCTTGTGTCGTCAGTCAAATTCCATCTCGAAAATCACTACACTCATTTCGTGTTGTTGATGTGGGATACATAAAGGCCCTCCTACGACGAGTTTCTTCTTGTTGACATTAGCACATTATCCAAGAAGTTGACTTAGAAACACCCTTCCAGTACCTTGAGGCTTGCACGCATCAATGGAAGGTTTCTCACTTCTAGGGATAGGTTGGCATCAATGGCCTTCAACCAAAAGACTTTGTATGGTGTTCAATATCAAATCATCCATTAACACCATGCAGATTGTACTGCAATACCTTGAGGATCATTATCATTATCGGTGATTTCTCTCGCATATGTTAACAACTTACATCATTGGCTAGTAATCAGATGGTGTATTCCCATGTTCGACTTAAGATCACATATTCACATGGTTAGACTCGTACTTGAGCAAATGATTAAACACGATAGAAGACCCCAGATCTAGTTTCATCCATCCGGGCTGCGATTTCAGGAGTCCTAAATCA
The DNA here is from genome assembly GCA_000404065.3 of Pinus taeda. Classification (NCBI taxonomy): domain Eukaryota; kingdom Viridiplantae; phylum Streptophyta; class Pinopsida; order Pinales; family Pinaceae; genus Pinus; species Pinus taeda. The sequence continues at coordinate 100,332 of APFE030442813.1, read as the reverse complement.
TATGTGTAATGGCTTTACATTGATGGCCATTCCGATCATGGGTCTATATCTATTGACGACTATTTATGTACGTGTAATGAAAATTTATAAGCTGAGCATGGGTATGCATTCCCTCAACAATTCATGTAAAATCAAATATCATGATATATGTATTGTAATTGATGCAGGTCACCTTCCACTTTGATACCTCCTCATCACATTGTAAAGCATTTCATTCGACATTGGAATTTTTCTGACTTCATGCTTTAGGGGGCAGCTATTACAGATCCATTTGGGCACATCAATCCCATCATGCAGATTAGTCTTTTAGGGTTCATCAAACCCTAATTTCAGTTGCTACATGCACTAAACAAGTAACCCCTTTGAATGCCTCCTTCCCAGACAGTTTCATGACCTGAAGACATCCAAAAATAGACTCTAGAGGGACCAGCGTAGGTAGGCCCTTGTAAGGGTGCATTGCAGAGCAGTTAAGTCCATGCCAGGGTGCTCTACAGAGCATTTAGGCTTCCTTTCACCTATTCTGGGCAAGATTGAGTGAAATTCACATAAGGTTTGGGGAATATTCTTATCTTTTGGAGTCATTTAGGAGGTTCCCTCACTTATCAACTCCTATGAGCTCAAAAATGGATGAGGAATGAGTTAAGGTGCAATCTATCCTCTCATCCCTTCCTCCATGGAACTAATTCTAAGTATGGAAGGCCATTAAATGCCACCATTTATGATAAAATATCCTTCATGTTCCTATAAATTGACCACTCATCTAAGTGATCAGGGGCTGGATTATGTTGAATTATAAGGAGATAATGTTGTTATGAGATTTGGCTTTGAAGCAAGTATTGTAATGCTACAAGTTTGTCATGCTTTTGATGTGATGTGGATGGGACCCAAGCTAGAGGAATGACTTTGAATCACATACCAATGGTTGTAATTCCTTCTTTTATTCAATAAAGTGCTTGAACCCTTCTCCCATATGTTTGTATTGCTTTATAATGCTTATATGTGTAAATTGTATCTGATTCCTTTCACTTATATTCAATATATTGTTTGCTTTGATCGAAATTTTGTTTTCTATTGTGTTTATAGGTACTTCTCAAGCATATTAAGTATGGGAAGGAGCAATGGGATCGATGCAAAGGAGATGAGAGGAAAGCAAAACTACAAGTAGGTCTTCTCATCTTCTCATCTTATCTATTGCTTATAGGAAAAGACTAAAACACTTTAAACTGTTGTTCTAGATATAGATACTTATCTAGGGAATTATTATTTATCCATAGATATCAAATTCTCCAAAAAAAATTGGATACACCATGCAGATTGTACTGTAGTACCTTGAGGATCATTATCATTATTGGTGATTTCTCTTACATCTGTTAACAACTTACATCATTGGATGGTAATCAGATGGTGTCTTCCCATGTTCGACTTTAGATCACATATTCACATGGTTAGACTTGTACTTGACCAAACGATTGAACGAGATAGAAGACCCCATATCTAGTTTCATCCATCTGGGCTATGATTTCAGGAGTACTAAATCATATGTGCAATGGCTTTACATTGATGGTCATTTCGATCATGGGTCTATATTTGTAGTCGATTGTTTATGTACATGTAATGAAAATTTATAAGCTAAGCATGGGTATGCCTTCCCTCAGCAATTCATGTAAAATCAAATATCATGATATATGTATTGTCATTGATGCAGGATACCTTCCACTTCGATACCTCCTCATCACATCGTAAAGCATTTCATTTGACATTGGCATTTTTCTGACTTCATGCTTTAGGGGGCAACTGTTATAGATCCATTTGGGAACATCAATCCCATCATCTAGATTAGTGTCTTAGGGTTCATCAAACCCTAATTTTAGTTGCTACATGCCCTAAACAAGTCACCACTTTGAATGCCTCCTTCCCAGATAGTTTCATCACTTGAAGACATCCAGAAATAGCCTCTAGAGGGACCACTGTAGGTAGGCCCTTGTAAGGGTGCATTGTAGAGCAGTTAAGTCCATGCCAAGGTGATCTGCAGAGCACTTAGGCTTCCTTTCACCTACGCTAGGTGAGATTGGGCAAAATTCACATAGGGTTTGGGGAATATTCTTATCTTTTGGAGTCATCTAGAAGGTTCTGAGCTCGAAAATGGATGAGGAATGAGTTAAGGTGCATCCTATCCTCTCATCCCTTCCTCCATCGAACTAATTCTAAGTATGGAAGGTCATTCAATGCCACCATTTATGACAAAACCTCCTTCATCTTCCTATAAATTGATCACTCATCTAAGTGATCAGAGGCTGGATTATGTTGAATTATAAGGAGATAATGTTGCTATGAGATTTGGCTTTGAAGCAAGTATTGTAATGCTACAAGTTTGTCATGCTTTTGATGTGATGTGGATGGGATCCAAGCTAGAGGAATGGATTTGAATTAGAAATCAATGGTTGTAATTCCTTCTTCTATTCAATAAAGTGTTTGAACCTTTGTCCCATATGTTTGTATTGCTTTATAATGCTTATATGTGTGAATTGTATCTGATTCCTTTCACTTATACTCAATAGATAATTTGCTTTGATCGATTATTTGTTTTCTGTTGTGTTTACAGGTACTTCTCAAGCATATTAAGTAAGGGAAGGAGTGACAGGATCGATACAAAGGAGATGAGAGGAAAGTAGAACTACAAGTAGGTCATCTCATCTTCTCATCTTATCTATTGCTTATAGGAAAAGACTAAAACACTTTAAACTATTGTTCTAGATATAGCTACTTATATAGGGAATTAGTATTTATCAGTAGATACCAAATTCTCCAAAACAATGCCCCTGACCTTTACATTTAAGGCACCATATCTCTTCATGCGCCTTTGGCTGAAATGTTCTGTCCTACTTCAAATTTTCCATTTCGAGGCAAAGATTTTACAACTGCGCATGGATCTGCTGAACCCCTACACTTAGATCTTGCATCAGTGTTTCATGCAATCTTATTGCAATCTTCAAGGCCTCTTCCTGAGTCGTAATCTTCTATTGTGATAGTGCAACCCAAGTTAGGTGAGGTAGGAGTGAAGCCACGAACCATTCGCGGTGCTGCCCATCTGTTAAATTCATGTTAGCTTCGCGGATTGTACACTTTAACCACTGATCCAAATCCCAAGGTGTCTCACCTAGTTTCATCGTGATTTCCTTGAACCCCACAATTGATTGTGCCTTGGATTTAGGCCTAGTAAACTCTTTATTCAGCATGGTTTGGATCTCTAACAACGTAGCATTTGGGTTATCATTAGAGTACTTGATGTACCAAGTTAGCACATGATCCTGCAAAGCACTAACCAACATCACCTTCTTCATGTGATCGTCTGTGATGCCCTGAGCTTCCCATACAACTTTTACAATGAACGAAAACTAGTCCAAGTCCTCACTTCCCAAGCCCTTAAACAATGGCATCTTCACTAAATTCACCATGTTGAACTGTGGTGGAGGTGATTGTGGTGTGGGCGAAGTCACAGGTGATGGTGGTGATGGTGAAGGTGGTGTAGGTGGAGGAGGTAGTCACAGGAACCCTTGTTTTATCAACTGAATTACACTTTGCAGAGAAGCCTGTGATACTCCCTCGTTGTCACTCAAAGGAGGTAAAATGACTAGGCTATATTCAAGACCCTTTCTTCCTTTGTTCCTGTAAATCTTTCCACTTTGCATAGCTTTGAACATCAAGGTAGCTGCATAACCCACTTTTCACATAATAACATCTTAATCCAAGTATTTGAAGACTTCAAGTACTTACCTCGCAGACCTTTGAAAAACCGCTGCTCCACCTCGCTGTAACTGACTGAGGTAACGACTTGAATTCAGTCTCAAACCCTCCTATGATATGATTGAGCCAATGATTGACAACGCATTCGATATTATCCTCAGACGCTTCTAGTCTTTGTACTAACTCCAGGGTCCAGACAATAGGACCGTCAAGCCTCCACCTTCCTTGGCTATCTATTAGCTTCACAATCCATTCACATAACTCAATTAGAAAGGAACAGAAAAATATCTCATGGATTTCTATATACAAGTACCTGTCTAGCCACTGTTCCTTCATCAACCATGACTTTCTATTCTCTTGCGCTGCAAATTCGTGGATCTTCCTATCCAACCAGCCTTCGATCTCTTTCTTAGTTGGATTCCAGTGATATGACATCACACATCTCTCATGCAGATTCTCGGTCTCGGAAACAGAACCATTTATTGGATTCGTGGGCCCTGACCTAGGTTCAGTGTTAGTCAGCCAAACAAATCCCTACACTATTGGCCATTTTGGCATCAACTCACGGAGCATGGACCAAAGTCTCACCTGAGGCAGTATGGGGGAATGCCAGAACCAGGTTTCCGCACCCTGAGATGGTCGTGATGTCGGTTTATAACCCCTTCTCCTGCCTTTGCGCAGGTCACTAAGCCTTAGGGCTTATTGATCTACCCTCTATCTCGCCCTTGAGTACCTTCGCGAAGGTGTACGATTAACCTTCACGCAACCCTAACCAGTGGTTCAGGTACTTTCACACTTCTATGATGATGTATTGTATAGGTTATCTCAAGTGTTTTACTTATTCTACCAATTAATTACAGTTATCGTCACGTAAACTGATATTCTTACTTGCGTTCAATTAACAAATATAATCACATACATTCACGCATCAAATAAACATTTTAACGTAAACCCAGATCGTAACGCAATATAATCAGATGCATTAACAGAGACTAAATACACAGTAATTGCAGAATACTTCTCTTTATTGATATCTCCAATTTAATACAGACTCTATACACCCTGCGCACACAGCTGCAGAGGTCCATGCACTCAACTGTAGAATTCTACCCTAGGACTTTGCACACTTAGCTGCAGAGCCTCTACCTATCCTAAGACCCAAAAACACTTAGACTTCTCCAAGCTAGATCATTTTGTAGAAACCATCTCAACTCTACTTCACTACTAACTACTTAGAGCTTAAATACTTAGCTCCTTTTTATACAATCCCATGGTCTGCGGACCATGGGTAGATATTTACAGCTGACTTGACACTTTTAAAAATAAGGGCAGACAACCCTTTATGACTCTTAACACCTACACGCTCCGCAACCACAAAATGTGGAGAATTTACAACTTTATTACAAAATTGTCCCAAAACTGCTCTTGGGGGAACCCGTTCCCAACAAAAAGTCAAAGGGAAGTCAAACATTCATGAGGTGTTAGGTCCCTATAATACTAGTGATTCCCCCATTACTATTGTCATTGTATCCCTTATTGTTATTATTGTGCCCCTATTGTCCCCATATTGTTATTAGTGTGCCCCATAGAAACCCACTATTGTTATTGTTGCGCCCTTATGTTATTATTGTTAGGTCGACTTGGTTATATTGTGACCCCTTGGACTCCTATATATAGAAGGGAGGTTTAGTCATTTGTATCATCCAAGAATTTTTCATTTGTGTAATGTAAATGAGGTTTCCCCCTCAAAGAGGCTGAATTCTAAGGCATTGATCTATCTTTTCTATCTTTTTGTGAGCTGGTTTCCTAACATGAGGGTAGTCAAAGAGTGACAAGGGAGGTGAAGAATCACCCCATTGGTTATATATACACCTTCATTGTACAAGAAAAAGACATTTCACCTTGGCTCCTCCCACAAGGTGTCAAAGAGACAAGCTAGTTCTTTTAGCGAGAAAGTAGTGGCTCCAACACTCCACATTTGGAGCTAGTGATGTTTGTTGTATACATGTGTCCTGAGAATTTTACTTAATATATGAAGCCTAATGGCCAACGTGTTCCTCATAAATGGATTATGAATATTTTTAATACTATTCTGTGAATGCTTATGATTCATTTTTTTCTCCTGTACTAAAGTACTTGAAATATTTCTGTTATTTTAGTGCTTATCATATTGCGAATTTCTTGTAATGGTCACAATGATCATCACACCTTTGTGGAATATTATGCTAGATGTTAGACAAATCTGTCCTATTTGTGTATGTCTCTACTAGAGTGGTGCTGCTACCTCTCTCTTAGAGGCTCACTTTCCTTTACCGTCCAGAGTAGAAGAAATTAAACACACCTACAAATGAACACTCACTAGGCACACTCTTGATTTTCGAAGGCACATATGCATTCCTATCTCTTGTTGAAAGTTAGAGCCAAAGAAAACATTTATGAAAATGATAATCGGGTTGTATTCTGGATGGGGCTTACATCCCAAATGGTGTGAGGTTTAATTGAGACCGCATATTAGGGAGACCCCTTTGAATGTTGGCAGGTCCAACACTTTCAATGGAACCATAAACAACATGTAATCACAAAATCCTTCTCCTTGTAGGTAGTATGACAATTTCAAACCCTAATTATCGCAAAGAAAATACATCTCCATAAAAGTAACAAAATTATGACAATCAACAACATTAATTTATACATGACTCAACTCATCTAACCATCAAAGGTAGTCAATAGTTTCATTACTTTGACTTGATCTTTTATCACTCTAGTCAACACTTTGACTTAACTCATAAATCAAACTTATAGGCACAAACATCCATGATAGACATAAAAATTAACCCTTATTCCAATTCTAACTTTGATTGGTGCAAGTAAGGTACTAAATATGCAACTAGTAACAACAATAGACATTGAAAATTGCAAAGTCATAGCATGATTACATAATATATAACATAATCACTTAAACTAAGGAAAAACGATTAAACCTCCTTAACAAATTAAGAAAGACATAACAGTTAAAATACATGGTATAACTCCATAGGTGTTGTCTTCATGAACTTCCACAACCCTAGCAAGAATCAATCAAGTCCTGGAAATACATCAACATTAATAACCAACAACACCCTCTCCCATCATATCAATGCTTTCCATACAACCTTAGTAATGACAAAAATCTAGTATTTGAGCAACATAAAAGGTTAGACATGCTAAATTGGCCTCTACACTTTTCAAAACATAAATTATGTCAGTGTTATATCCTTGCAAAAATCTTTGTTAGTCAGTATTCCTTTGTCCATACACAAACCAACAATTAGAAGCATCAATACATCACATACTCCTCTCATGATGATCAACCTCATATAACCCTAGCAACTAATTGATACTCACTAAAACAACTCAATAATATCATCTTAGGTCAAAACAATGATAGCTATATCAAGATATATATGTACCTTCCATATAAACTTTGTTAGTAGTACTTTTTACATCCACGGTATGTCTTATTCACACAACAAATAAATCTCCTTGGAAATTTACAGTTTCTTTTCCTTGTGATTACCATAGGAAAATATATGGATTACATTGATGGAAATTTTGATTGGATCAGATAGACAGTAAAAATCCTTCGATTGCATCATTACATTGAGCAACTTGAATGACTTTTACCTTGGTATTTTAATTTTCTTCACCTATAGGAATTGTCATGGAAATAAGCTTGTATCCAATAGAATATTGTTGTGGGCACAATATGGGAAACCCTGAGAAGATATAGTAATCTCACACTGTGAATAACTATGTCCAAACAAATATAGTCAAACTTCAAGAAAATCTCAAATCCTCTTCCTAAAACTTTTCCAAACTGCTACATCACCTCACTAGGTATCTGTGACACAATATTTTGTCACTATCCCTGTACTCCTTGTTCCTCAATCCTAGAGGACATCTACAGTGACCCTCATATGCTTTCCTGCCATGAAGAACATGTCCCTACATTTCTCTTCATCTGCAGAACATTTCCCTCTTACATCATTTCCCAAGAATATTCCTTCAACTTAGTTTCCAAGATCGACACTAGCACTTAGTTTCTTCCCTGTGCTGATTTGTAGAGTATGACACTGGGACTAGTGTCAAACAACGTTGGTCAACCATTCATGATCCACACTGACCCTCTTTTGGCAAGCTTTTAAAAATGGATTCGAAGCTTCCAGGTCTAGAATCTTTGTGAATGGAAGTCTGGTAAATGGTTGAGAAAGATAGAGCTGAGAGAGATTGTTTGGGCTCCTTTCCCCTAAAATGGAACAAACCAAAAGGGATAAGGCCTCTCCCACCATAAGAGGATCCATTTTCCCTCTATCAAAGATATATAAACTCCTCATTTTACAACCTCATCTAGCTAATGAAAGGGCTGGAAATAATTTGAAAATCTTGATAGCCAGCTTGAGAACTTTAGCCTTCTAGTTTATGTGTGAAGGGAGAATAAGCTTATAGTGTTTTGTTTGGAGCAAAAGGAAAGAGGCCTTGAACTTCCATTGTTTTGAGGGTGAACCATGAGATGCTTATAGTGGTGCTGGAACCCATACATGCCAAAGGGAGCCTGCGACGTCAAGGCTCTGATTGTATTTCTCTTTGAAGTTTATATTAATACAACTAATGGTTTATTTTCTATATCGTGTGTAATATTACATTTGATAGCTTATAATTCCTTGACCTTCTACGTAGATTGAATTCTATTTTAGGCTATCACGTTTGTTGTTGTTTCTTGCATGTTTGCTTCAGGTATTTGATAGAAAGGAATGAAAGGAAGCTAGAGCAAGGAAACAAGATCACCATCAAGTGGATTAGTGTTATAAGAGGTAGTCCCTCTTATTTGATTCTAATCTAAGGAAATTTACATTAGATTGTCTTTTTTGTGGCTAGACCCACTCTATTGGGCTAAAGGGACTTTCTCTATGCACATAGAGGATACTCCTACTCCACAGTATCTCCAGAGCCTATCCAACCACAAGCAACTCCCCTGCAACCATCAAGACATCATCATAAGCCATCAACATTATAGACACACCTACAACCACTTGCAACTCCTCTGAAGCATCAAATCATCATTACAATCTCATGTACAACATCCTATTTAACCATCTAATCATCATGCACAATCATAGCGACTTGTTGAAATCAATTCCAACTTGATAAGCATCATGCTGCCAACATTCTCCCCCTTTAGCGTTGATGTTAATTAATAGCCAAAAACACCAAACTAATCTTCTTCTCTATAGGTTGACTAATTACTTCTCCATTTTTTGTGAGTGGTTGTGTAACTCTCCCCATTTGACATCAATGGAAAAGTGTCATACCAAGCTTTCATACATAATACACCATGCTGAAATTAAATGGTCTAGTTAACAAGCCCCCCCTGAACATGTAATGGGGCTGCAAATATCACCAAGTTGCTATAGAAACCAATTTTTATAAATGATTAATAAAAGTATATGTCTATTACATCATTTTACTCACCAAACTAATCTTCTACCAAACTAATCTTCTTCTCTATAGGTTGACTAATTACTTCTCCAATTTTTGTGAGTGGTTGTGTAACTCTCCCCATTTGACATCAATGGAAAAGTGTCATAGCAAGCTTTCATACATAATACACCATGCTGAAGTTAATGGTCTAGTTAACAAGCCCCCCCTAAACATGTAATGGGGCTACAAATATCACCAAGTTGCTATAGAAACCAATTTTTATAAATGATTAATAAAAGTATATGTCTATTACATCATTTTACTCACAGTTCTTTACTAGGGAAAAATGGATTAACTCTTTGACATGGATTATTATATCAAGTGATACTCATCCAATGGACCAATGACTACATGATGACCCATGACCAAATATTTTTGTAGTAAACACATATGAATGATATATAACCTTTTGTAAGAAATCTTATCACCAAATAATGACTCTATGGATCCAACTTACATCATTCAATCACTTAGCCCAATGCAACAAGGGCTATGTCAATGACGTGCAAAACAAGATGTTGACACCCAATAGCCCATACATAATTTAATTTGATAAATTTTACAATACATTCTAGAAACCATGGTTCTCTCCATGACTAAATGCACCAAAAGATGAGACAACAATGATACATGGTTATTCAAACACATGCACATGTGTGCTCTCCTTTGTGCTTTCCCAATATAGTGATATAACTTAAATGCATGGCCTTAATTAGCAAAAATATATGCTTTATACGACAGTAGAAATAAAAGTACAATGCATGGCATGATTGCTCTCAACACATTAGCCATAATCAAGGATCCCAACAACCTGGAAATGTGATATCAATGTTGACCTTTTATAGCATTTGAAATCCTAACAAGCCATTAAGTATAACAACAAAATAAGAGAGATTAGGAACATATCAAATACCAACCAACACCAACCATGAACTCTATATAGCCAAATCATGGTAAAATCACTAGCAACCATCATACTTTGCATAGACATCTACAACATAATGATATGATATTAATAATACAAATAGCATGACATAGTGATGAAAACATATACATCCTCATCATAAGTAAACAATGTATCATCAATGACGCTCAACAATGTAGAAACATACTCATGTAGCACCAAATCTAGCTTGACTCAACAGATAAGCAAGCAACAAAAGAGTCATTAGCAACATATGAACTAATACAACAAGAATATCTCAAACATCATGAATGCGTGGCCAAGTAAGTAATGCATCCAAGAAGTAATCTAAGCAACAACAACATAATATTTTTCAATAAAGCATTGTCAGCAACTCATGACCACATCATAATCTTTAACCCCTCTCTATCAATGTCAACATACTCTCTCGACGTATAGTAAATGCGACAATCCACAAATAGTAGGATCTTATCAATCTCTTAGACCAAAACATCATAGGGAGGATACATACTCTCTAATCCAACTCACTTTAGCTCATAAACTTATTACAACTTAGCCATCCAAATTCAAAACATCCCAGTAGCAAAATGCACCAAACATCTAGATATATGTGGCATGAGAAATAATATGAGCACCCAACTGTTCCATTCAAGCATACTAACATATCTTAGCAACAATATATGAACTGGAATATCTACAAGGCAACCACAAATCTTTTCTCAACATTTTTAAGAAAGTGCGTATGAGGCAATAAGTACGTGATTAGCTCCTCAATCATGAACATATTCCATCAATATATTGGTCTAATGGAAGCAAGAATTCTCCCCTTGAATATCTGATCTTTATTCAATCATTCACATTCTTCTCTTTGAAGAGTTCATGCTCTAAAAAATTGATCACAATTCACTATTAGCAACAAAAATCTTGCAACATATAATCAACAATAAAAAGTAGTCATCACAAATCCATATTGTGGTAAACTATGGTAAACCGACATCTAATCACAATCCCTTGCTTCATATATATAATAGTAAAGTTTTCAAAATAAATTATCTTCAAACAATCGTGAAGAAATACATCACAATTGCACTAAATCAACTCCTTAACCATGCACATAAAAATGAAAATATTAATAAAAATTCAACATACAACTATTTTACTGCTATCAATAACCAATATGGTTGTTCCAACTTATATCAAACTGAAAATAATAATATATTATAAATAAAACCAATACTTCAAACCTCATGTAGCTCCCCTTGAGCCCATACATCACCTTCATAAAATGAATATCTATCCATATACAATTTTTTCGATATGGCTGCACCTCTAATATGCATGTAACTCATGATGTGGCCATATGCTTCCCATGAGACCATGTGGGCCTTAGTTTTTGGTGGGGATCTCTTGTTGCTCTTTTCTCCTCCAAACTTGGATAGGTTAATCTTTGATGTCCACAACACGTTCTCTCTTGTTGTGTGGTTGGCCTTTCATGACCTTTTCCCTTTGATTGGATTTCCTACAACACACGGGCATCTTGTAATCATTGGCCTTATGGCCATGGTTGTCATACACGTAATGCCTTATGTGACCAAGAAACAAAGGAATATGCTTGTATCTCCTAATGATGTACCTTTTATTCTTTGCATCAATCCCACAGTCCATAGTCTTATGGCTGAAAACATTGCATAAGAAATAGTGGCCACAAAAAGAATGATTATACCTCATTATTGATGATCTTCATGATGGGGGGATCTTCCTTGCATGCTTGCTTGAGGGATCTTTTCATTTTGTTGTTTCCTTTTTGGAGAGGACTTGATATCTTTGTTTCTACAATCTCTTGAAACATGTCCAATTTTTTGATAACTAAAACACTTGACATCTCTCATTACAGGTATAATGGATTTTCTTGGTGAATGCACTTTTATTGGTTCTTATTTTAGTTACTGATCTTGTTGGTATTTCTCATTTTCACCTGCAGTTATTTTCTCCATTATTTTCTAATTTTCTTGTAGTTTCCTAAGTGCTAGATCTAATCCTTTCTAGCTCTTCTCTTGCATATTTTTCTTCAGCTCCCAAATTTTTACATTAACTGACTCTTTCTCTAAGCTCCTTGATCACTTCATCCTTTATTCTTCTTTATTCTTCCAACTGAGTTTTTAAACTGATGATTTCTTCTTTGTAGGAACACTCATTTTCATAAAAAAACTACCATAACTTTCACTGATCTTTATTCTCAGCTGTGAGACTTGTAATCTACACTTCTAGGGTCACTATCTTGCATTTCTCTTCACCTTAAAAATCTGATTTCTTTGCAAAATAACTACCTCCAATTCTACATGAAAGATCAATCTCAGTCATCGGTTATCACATTTTAATCCATCAATCTCAAGAGCATCATCATCACAACATGTGTAAGGAAATGGGAAATCCAATGTAAGTTTTCCATCACATCTATAATTAGAACAAAGTGTAATACCTAGTAATCCTTGATAACTATCTTCACCATTGTTGATCAACAAAAAGAGAGTTTCCTCTAAATCTAGATTTCTTCTGACTTGTTGGTTGCTCTTCTTCTTTTGATACATCTTCTTCTTATTCTTAGCCATGGTCCATGTTCTACCCTTAAGAAACTAAGCTTCACTAGAGAGAACCCACTTTGATACCAATTATTAGAACTACTGAGAGGGGGATGAATCAATCTTTCTTAATAATTCAACCTTTAAATTAGTGTTTCTTCTTCTTTATAATGTTAACTGAATGACATAAATTTTATACATAAGCAAGTCCTATGTGTGAACCATGAGCATCATAATGCAAGTGAAAGTTAAGAGCACAACACATCATCATCACATAGATACATTGGATATTAGGAGGAAAACCTAACTCGAAAAAGCCACCATTGTTGTTGTCTTAGTATTATTTTATTAATATTCAGAAAATCATCTTTTACATCTTTCATTGGCACAAACTTATACTACTACACAAGCTCCTACCTACTAGAGGCTACTACCTCCTATTATTTCTCTAGCTACCAATGGAAGGAAGATATTACTCCCAGAGCAAGTTCTTTATCCACCATGGAAAGGAAGCTACCACTCCCTTACTTAAGGCTCTAATCCTCAAACCCTTTGTGGACTTTGTTTCAAAATATTTCATACTAGGTCTGCTTGCAACTCAAATTCTGTAGGCCACGTTTCATCCAATTTTCAAGCTAGATCAACATATAACATTATGCTTAATTATTGAACATAAATATGACCATACAATCTCCTTTGCACAGCTTACAACAAAACTCTATCTACAATATCAAATCAAAGTCACTTCTCACACAATGCATACTCAAGCTCACTACAAGATAAATGTCCATGAACCATCAACAATATGTAATCACAAAATCCTTCTCTCTTTAGCCACGACATCAATGCCAAACCCTAATCAAATCCAACAAGATCACAATGAAAATACATTCGCATAAAAGTAACAAAATTATGACAATTAGTAGCATTAATTCATATGTGACTCAACCCATGTAGCTATCAAAGGTATTCAATAGTTTCATTATGTTGACTTGACCTTTTATCACTCTAGTCAACATTTTGACTTAACTCATAAATAAAACTCATGGGCACAAACATCCATGATACAAATAGACATTAACCCTCAATCCAACTTTTGACTTTGATTGATGCAAGAAAGGTACTAAATATGCAATTGACAACAATAGTTGACCCTACTAATGGCCAAGTCATAGCATCATTACATCATATATAACATCATCACTTCAACCAAGGAAAAACTATAAAACCCCATAAAAAAAGTAACAACATCATAACAGTTAAAATAAATTATTGTAACTCCATAATTTTTGTCTTCATGAATATCCACAACCCTAGCAAGCATCAATCAAGACTTGGAAATACATCAACATTAATAACTAACAACAACCTCTCTCATCATCATATCAATGATGTCCATACCATCTTAGTAATGAAAAACCTCTAGTATGTGAGCATCTTACAAGGTTATACATGCTAGTGGCCTCTGCAGTTTTCAAACCATAAACTATGCCAACATTATATCCTTGCAAAACTCAATGTTAATAATTATTTGTCTATTAATATACAAACCAACAAATAGAACAATGAATACATTATGAAGTCCTCTCACTAATGATCAACCTGATATAACCCTAGAAACCAACTCATACACAAGTCAAGACACTGGTAGCTAAACCAAGATATATATGTCCCTACCACATAAAAATTGTTAGTATTACTATTCCATCCATGTTCTATCTTATTCACACAGTAAATCACAATCCCTTGCTATATGTGGATACAAAAAAGGATACCACTCAACCTCTATTTCATGCAACCATACATATGCCTACAACAATTTGTTCATCAATAAAAAGGACATTAATGTACAAGATGTTACAAGCTGAGAGAAACATGATTACAATCTCATTGAATTCGTAGGAACACAAAAATATATATATATAATATAACATTTATGCTTTTACTTTGATGAACAAGGTGCACACAACAATATTTGAACACAAAACTATGTCATACAAAAATACTCTACCCTTGGTGAGAAAGACGTTGATCTCTACTCTGCTTATTAATAGATTTCAACCACTGCAATAGACTCTATCATACCTCTATTGAATCAAGTTACCATAAAAGGTCAACAATATGAAGATCAATCAACAAATCTCTGCAAAAATCCTCCAGGCACAAGGCTATGTCATAAACATCTATACATTTATCTCAAACTAATACTTCAACTCCAATGGAATAGATCTATGACTACTATATGGTGCGTATAAGATAGTGAGTTACCAAGATATATTCCTACAATAAAAATAACCTTCAGACATATGAAAACATGTGGAAAATATCATTAATTTTGCATATAATTTAATTTTTTTTGTACAACCAAATATATCATTGCATATAGTGAGTAAAGGTCTCAACCTTGGAATGGATCTGACGTTTTTATCCTACAATCATACTGAACATTATAGGCACCCATAAGTTTAAGTGACCTTTCGAAATTACACATATCTAAAGAAATACATAACAACAAAACCAAATGTATGAATAGTCTGATAGGGATTGTTATCTAGTTTTTTCTACATAGTTAATCCCTTATGCACCGATGCACTTAATTAAACTAATCATTTTAGATCAAACCTTCATCTAGACTATGGACAATCACCAATCACACTTCCTCACACTTGTTCCACAACAAGATAACCAAAATTCAAAAAGCAATTGCGTGTAATATTAGTGCTAGAGCTAATGGATCTTCATGAAATGCACACAACTAATCGATATCCTTGGACATTTATAGTTTCTTTGACTTTTGATTACCATAGGAACATTAATGGATTACGTAGATGGAAATATTGACCGAATTATATAAACGTTAAAACTCCTTCGATCACATCATTACCTTGGGCAATTCGATGGATTTTCCCTTGTTTTTTAATTTTTCTTCACCTATAAGAATTTTCACAGGGATAAGCTTAGATCCTAGATAAGATTACCATGGGCACAATATGGGAAACCCAAAGAAGATATAGTACTATCGTATGGTGCATAACTATCTCAATAGTCAAAGTTGAAGAAAATCTTATGTCCTCTACCCAAAACTTTACCAAACTACTACATCACGTCACTAAGCATCTCCAAAGCTTGTCCAACCTTATGAAACTCCTCTGCGACCATCAATAAATCATCATAAGACTCCATTGTTCCAAACACCTCTGCAACCATAAATAAATCATCATAAGACTCCAATGTTCCAAACACCTCTGCAACCTCCTGCATCCTCTAAATCATCAAATCATCATTACAAGGACTTGCACAACATCCTCTGCAACCATTTAATCATCATGCACAAACATAGTGACTTTCTGACATCAATGCCAAACTGACAAGAATCATATTGCAAACATAATAAAGGCCTAAAATTTGAACCACAAGTACGTGAAGATATTCTATCTGTATCCTCCAAGTTTCACATTCTAAGACATCCCAGAAGAAAAGTTATAGCGAAAATTCTCAGATGTCTCATTTACCTAATAAATCACATTTTTCTTCCATGCTTAAACTCCAAGAATCACCCCAAAAATTAGTCCTCAACACCTATTGTGAGATTAGATATTATCTTAGATGAATTTAGATTAAAATTAACTCATAATCTCTTTATTATGTATTTTTTATGTTCACTTACAGGGATGACTTGTAAAACTAGTTTGGTCGACCTGCTTATACTTTCATTGAGTCATCTTGACAAAATATTTAATATCTCCTCATTCCTATGGAATGAGATGGAGTTCCATATTCTATTGGAAAGGTTTAGGAATATGATTTCCAACCATATATCATATGCTCCCATTTTATCTAGGTAATTAGAGTATAAGTTCTTTGAAAAATAAGGTATCCAAATGAGACATCCTTGTACTTTGGTTGGGTCATCTTGACAAGTTATTTCATATCTCCTAATTCCTATGGAATTGGAGGGAGAGCGATATATTATTGTAAAGGACTCAAAATAAGCTTTCAAACCATATATCTTATGATTCCATTTTAGCTAGGTAATTGAAGTAAACAATATTTCAAAGATAGGGTATCCAATTGAGACATCAAAAGTCCAAAAATAATCATTTCAATAATATTTATTTTCCAATATTTATCTTGGACACAAGTAGTCTCCCCATGTATTTGACATCAATAAAAACAATATTTCCGACATAATACACATGAAATTTAAGTATCACAAACACTTCCAAAGTATATTCAATGTTGGGGTGCTCTAGAAAAGTCCACTAAGGTTATCACTTCACAACATATGATCAAGCATAATAATCGAAAGGACAAGACTATGCATACATGTAGGGGATGTAAGATTTATTCCTATACCAATCTTCAAAACATGCATATAAGGAGTAAATAACCTTAAACCAAATAGATAAAACAACAATAAGATTGAAATAACTAATTCTAACGAACTAAGTAGGAGAGATAGTACAAAAACCATTGTAGAAAGATATCAATCATTGAAGAGAAACCCTAAATAGAGATCTTGCATTCAAATTGAAGTCAGTAACAATATACATAGTTATAATTGATTTTCTATGACTACCTTATATAGCATCATCTAGATTCCTACATCCCTAGGCTACTTAAGATTGCTTTAGGACTGAAACACTTCTCTATGTGATTAAACTAGAAAATGAATAAGGTTTTAAGCTTAAAATGCATAAAAGGGAGAGAATAATTAAAGAATAAGGAATTTTTTATGGTTAAAGGTCATATAAAACCAAGGGAAACAATCACTTTTTATGGATATGGCACAATAATATCAAAAACAATTTTAAGGATGGAAATTTATCTTAAAGTGTAGGAACGTTTGTGAATCTTGCTAGTCCCTAATATGAAAATTATGAAAAATTTCGTGATATTTTTGTAAAAATATTCAATCTTGTATTGATTGTGTATAGTCTCCATAATATTTTGGAAATTTTTAACGAAAGCTAATTTTATCTTATACAATATTGGTGATTATTTATTAGGAAAATAGGAATTTGGAGAATATCTTTTTTTTTTGGAAAAAGTATGTAAAAATAGTTCCTTTGTGAAATTTATCCCAAAGAATTTTTCCTAAAGGATATCATAAACATGTATTTTCTATTACATTAATTCTTATGCCTCCCTTCCAATTATCCCTATTCTTGTACCATTAGAAGTTCGTTGAAACAATTTGGAACATGTTTCAAGAAGTTATGGAAGTAGTTTTCCTTCCAATTATCCCCATTCCTGTACCAGTACAAGTTTGTTGAAACAATTTGCAACATGTTTCAAGAAGTTATGGAAGTAGTTTTCCTATAAACCACACCCGAAGAGTGCATGAATTTCATTATTTTCATATTATTTTATCCACTTTTTAATGTATTATCTCCTTTTCTAAGTGGGAATGGCATGCATACACTCCTTTTGTAAGGAAGAAGAGTATGTGGTTTGCTAAAGAACGTTATTTAACTAGTCTATTGATCGAGGTGGGTATTGGTGGCCACTCGCTAGTTCCACTTGGATCCCAACCATTGCTTCTTTTAGTTTTTCAGTTTCCTTAAAATCGTCTTTTTGGTTGTAGTCCTCAGAGAGATATTTCCAATGAGCTATCATGTGCATCAAAAGGAGATAATATGACCAAGTTGTGACCCCGGGAAGTTAGCTGTCCAACTCACCCCAACAGAGCCCATAAACTCTTGGTGTTACATTTCCTCGGGTTAGGGTTTTGGTTGTTTAGGGTTTGCTCTTATTTTTCAATAATAAAAAGGCCCTTGAGCCTCATTGCAAGGCAGTTCAGAAGCATGTAGTTGCCACATCTCTTCTCAGAGATAAGCTACCATTGCCCTAGCTGGTTTATTTCCATTTTTGTTTGTAAGCATATTTCAGTATTTTACATTAATGAAATGAAGTATTATTTCCACTACATCTCTGTGTTTATGGTTATGTCTGTAATTTGTTGTGTTCCTGTTTAAATCCGGATCATCTATAGACTGAGAAAGTTCAAAAATAGGTGTGTATGGTAGTAAACCAAGCATGTTTGCAGGACAAGGAAGCATTGAATGATGCTACAACACAAGTTAATCATATTGATTAGAGGATAATTTCCTAGACATTTTTCAAAATCAAGTTGGGAAATATGACTATGACTATGATTATGTAAGAATATAAGAAAAAAATTTGGTGTCGTTAAAGTATGTTAACTATATTAAAGAACATAAGGGAAATAGACAAATTTCCCTAAGTTGGTTTTCTATACTCTACAAAGATAAAGTTTAGTTCGATTAACATACGAATCTTGAAGAGATAATCATGAAGTTTAAATGCTTATATGATAGATCAAAGGTAAAGCATATTTTTAGAAGTCCTAGTGATATAACTACAGGAAAAGAAAGATCATAAGATGAACTGATTTCAACCTACTTTCTTTAGGAAGAGTCATAATACATATCAATAGAGCTATCCCACTTAGAGTGGATCTAAGATGAAAAAATCCTTGTGAAAAATGGAAAGCACATCCAATGTAACATTGGGGATGTGAAAGAAATCATTTGTACATATATTTCCATGAAAAGGAAGGAAGAATGAGGAAGATACTATAATCGAGTATGTGGGTAGGAACATTCCAAGAACATATGCTCCCCTATAACATTGATGAGTTGACCATCAATCAAACATGATTAAGGTTGAAGGTATGATTACTAATCAACCTATTGCAATTTTAATTGATTTAGGAAAAAAATAGTTAGAATGCCCCTATTTTGGTTGAAATGTTTCATTATAAATAAATAAGCATGATAAATCATGTTTGGTTCAATTGGCTATTGGAACAAAAAGGAAAATTAATGAAATTGTCAAAGGCTTCCCATTGGAATGAACTAGTTGGATGTGCATTACGATATCCTGTATTATCATGGGAAGCCTTTAACTTAGATTGGTGAATAGGAAACTAGAGGATAATGAAAGGAATTTCTAAAAACCCATTTCTATAAAAGATATTTCATCATTATAGTTGAAAAGATGCTTCATGAAATGTTTTTAATTGCATGCATCCCATATGTAAGAGCTAGTAAACTATATAGTCCCAAATATTGAGGAATTTTTTGTGTTACAACAATATGAAAATGTATTTCAGGAGCTACCAAGTTTACCAAGAAAAAAGATATATTGTTCTTTCTATTAAGTTGATACCTAGAGTTGCTCGAATATATAAGACTCCACATAAAATGGGTACACCTAAATTGAAGGTGATAAAAATTAAAATAGAAGAATTGTTAAAGAATGGGTATATACACCTAAGTGTCTCTCCTTAGGGAAAATCTATACTCTTTGTAGAAAATAAATATAAGACTTTATAGTTGTGCATTTGTTTGATATAGTTGACAAGGTCACTGTGAGAAATAAGTATCCTCTATTTGGATTGACAAATTCACCAACTACCTTCATGCTTTTAATGAATGGGATATTTAGAAATTACTTGGATATGTTTTTCACTATATTCCTAGATGACATTATTAGTTATCCAAAGTCAAAGGAGGGGCATGATGAGAAATTGAGGTTAGTGTTATAGGTACCGAGAGAGCATTAGTTATGTCTGAAATTAATAAAATTTTCCTTTTATCAAACGAAGATTCAATACTTTGGAAACATCACATCTAATGAAGGAATATAAAAGGATGTAGAAAAGATTGCATCTATTATGGAATGGCCTATGCCTAAGAATGTAATTGATGTAAGGCCAATCATGGGGCTTGTTTGATACTATAGAAGATTCATAAAATTATGTCCAAGAATTCCCATCCCATTTCATCCTTATAGATTTTTATAGATACAAAAGTGTGAAGAAATATTTTAGTTGTTAAAGGAATTGCTTACTATTGCAACCATTCTTAAGATTATTGACCCAAATTAGGATTTTTTTGTATTTACAAATGCTTGCAAAGAGGGGATTGGTGGAGATCTTACTCAGAATGGGCATATGATTTGTTATGAAATTTGGAAGCTTAAGGAGAATGAAAATAATTATAACACATGAACTAGAACTTGCTATAATAGCACATGTGCTAAAGATGTGGATATAGTACTTGATGGGGAGAAATGTCAAGTTAAATAGACCACAGTGGTTTGAAATATTTATTTTAATTTAATACCTTAAATTCTAGGAAAACAAGATGATTGGAATATGTTGGTGAAAATGACTGATATTAAATTTATTATAGGGAAAGAGAACAAGGTTGTTGATGTAGTCAATAGAAGAGTACATTTAATGTGTGTTACAACCATAAGTAGGTGAACATTTGATTAAGGAATATAATTTTTTAGTATATTAGCTCGAGTGAACATGATCTTGATTAAAAAATGTTTTACGAAAAGAGAATGTACAATAGAATTATGAGGGTTATAAATTGAGAGAGAATGGAATTCTTATGCATAAAATATATTAAATGTTCCTAATTGTTATGAATTAAGGAAAGTAGTTTTAAAATAAATGTGTAATGTCTATATGTTGGACATCTTAGTTCTTAAAAGACAATTTTAGTAATAATAAGTCAATGCTTTTGGCCAAGAATGAAGAATGATACGGTTGATTACATAGCCAAGTGTATGGAATGTCAAAGAGTAAAGGTTCACTGTAGACATGACAATTTTTATATAACCATTACCAATTCTAGAGTAGAAATGGGAAATGGTAATTATTGATTTCATAACTATGTTTCCCAAGACAATAAGGCAACACTATTCAGTAACCACATTGGATGAAAAATAAACCAATGTTTCTCACTTTATTCCATTTAATTTGGCTCATAATGTAGCTAATATAGAATATAGGTACTTGAAAGAGATTTCTAAGCATCATGGGATACCCAAAGTAATTATTTTAGACAAAGGTCTAAAATTTACCTCAAGCTTTTGGAAAGGATTATTCAAGGGTTTTAGTATAAATTTGAAAGTCAATAAGATCATCCATAAATTCATGGATAAATATAGAGAATTAATCAACTTTTTGAATATATTTTAATAGTGCTTGTGATAGATATGACATCAAAGTGAAAGAATTACTTGCATTTAGTAGAATTTGTCTACAATAATTGATATCTAGTGTCATTAAAATTATTCCATTTGAGGCATTGTATTCCATAAAGTGTAAAATCAAGCAAGTTGGAACAGTGAAGCATATCGACTAGTACTTGGCCAAAATTCTTAGAGAAATGGAAGAGTAAATGGTCAAGATAAAGTAGAATTTAAAGGCAATACTCAATAGGAAAAATAGTTACGTAGGTAAAGGTAGAATACAAAGGGAATTTAAATTTGGGGAGCATGTGTTTTTGAAAGGGAAACCAAAGACACATTTGTTGAAGGTGAGTTGCACTAGAATTGTAGCAAAATAATTGTTAGGGGAATTTGGAGGCAAAAAAATGGGCCTAAAAGCATATTATGATAAAATCAACTTAAAAGAACCAATAAGATTCATGATGATGATGTCATCCCTAGTGGTAATTGTTTTTATGGAAAAAAAGAAAAATATTTTTTTTAATTGTATTTTCAACTTATCTTCTTATAATTTTTCTCAAATGTCAAGTGTAAGAAATCGTTGGATGAAAAGCTAAATCCTACATCCAAAATGTACCCACTACGAATACTTTTGATTAAATCCACACAAAAAATGAAAATGAATGAAAAAATGTATTTCTTAACTTGTGTTTCTGAATTTCATATATTTTCATTTTTTTCTAGTGTGTGTCTACTCAAAAGTATACATAGTGGGTACTCGTTGGATGTGGATTTTAGTTCCACATCAATGGGTTCCTACACTTGAAATTTGAGTAAAAATGTAAGGAGATAATTTAAAAATACAATTAAAATTTAGTTTTCTTTCTTTTTCTTTAAAAAATCATCTCTTATTTCATTATTTCCCTTAAGAGGCCATTTTTACCTCAAAATTGCCCTAACGGTTTCCCTTCTGAGATCTTATATAGGAGAGGACATATTTCATTCCTGCTTGCATTTCCTACTACCATAAAAGTTCATAACTTGTTTCGTGTTTCATTATTGAAAAAGTATGGTCTTGACCCTAACCATGTCATTAATTAGCATTTATTTTAAGTGGAATTGGAAGGAGACTTCGAGTTACAACTAGTGTGTATATTATACAAGAAGGTAGGTATAATTAGAAATAGAGTCATAGGGAAGATAAAGGTGTAATGGACCCAATATATACATAAATACACAATCTGGGAGTTCGAGATGTAATGTGGGAGCCATATTGACATTTATTTTGAAACTTTTTGATGTAAAATATGACATTACTATATATAATGATGATGTGCATTGAGGATGGTGCATATTCTAGGGGAAGGGAATATAATGCCCTAGTTTTGGTCCTTGGTTTAGTATTCCTAATTTATATTATGAATGGATATAATTTGGAAAATATAAATTGTAACAAAATATTGAATGATAATGATATACATAATTGGCTATAGAAGATAAGGACAAAAATAATGGAGGTTATGATTCCATAAAAGGGAAAAGATAAGGGGGGTTAAGTAGGCTAAGGAAATGGAGCTTAGTAAGTGATTTAACCTAATCTTTGTGACCTTAATTGTTTCCCTTGATTGTTAACTATTTTTTATTTGTTTAAGCCTTAGTGGGGTTAGTGCATGAAGGAGGTACATTGGATTGCATAAGGATATGTGGTCCCTTCATGCCATGCAACTTACAATTTACCTATTTCTATGTAAGTGAACTATTATTTAGGGGAAGGAATTGCAAGAGTTAAAATGTTAGGTTCCATTCAAATTATCAAAAATACAAGCTACTAGAAGTTCAAATTACCCTATAAAGTATCCTTTAGTTTAGGAAATCAATATTTTTATCCTTGATTAAATAAACATAAGCATACTATACATGAATTATGGAAACATGTAGTCATGAATTAGGTGAAAATTATGGAATTAAAGATGATAATAACTAATTTTGAGTAAATTTATCTATAACTAATAATTCCTAGTATCATATTAGTGATACTTTCAGCTAGCTTATGTTGAATCAGAGCAGGGAAATGAGATAACCTAATAGATTATTGAGCAATGAAGGGCACACCATTCCTTGGGTTGCGCGGGATAATGAGGAATATGTTTGTGGACAAGGATTGTTGTGAGTGTAAATATTGACTATTACCTAGGAATTAGGTTGCAAGAACAGAAGTTAGATCTAGCCATAGGAAGCGTTTTCCATTATAGATTCATATCCATAGATTGGGGTGGCCTGAGTAATAGAATGGCTAGTATAATAGGGATATTATGAGTGGGTGGAACATCCTCTTTTGTAACTACTTTGGGGACAATTCTAGACAAATAAAGTTTCATCAATATACTTGTGCATCGTGATAAATTATATGGTATATTTCATGGTTTGAATTAATTTCCATTTTGTTTAGTTCTAATTGCTTATATGAGCTTGCAAATATAAATTATGATCTTACGGAAAATTTGATGGTTTCACTAAATTCATAAATGTGTATTGTAATACATACATATGATAAATAGTTGATAAAAAAAATAGAATGCTGTAATGGAAAAGGAAAATAATGTCAATTCAAGTGGTTAAAAGATTACCGCATATCCTTGAAGTACGTAGAGGGTATTAGGTACCTTACAAAATGCATAACTCAAAATAACATTAACCATGAATATAGTAGGATTTTGTTGTAGGATATTAGGGTAGAAACCTTTGAGTATAGTAGATATTATTCCTTGATTGTTACAAGTAAATTGGAGTGACATTCATTAAGGGTAAAAGATGGATAAAGCCAAATGGCATGCAATTTGGTATGGGTGAAAGAAGAAGGTCAATACAAAGGCTAATAAAATGATATCTAGTCACAATAAGATATGGAAATCATTAAAGTAACTAGATCTAAAATATATTACCATATGATTTGATACCAATTGATATGAACATTGCCAATAACACAAAATAGATCACACATACTTAAGGAGTAAATACATCTTAATGGGTTAACTTAATTAGGTCAAATGGAAAGTTTCAAGGTAAAATTTGGTGTAAGCTCTTTTGTTTGGTTTGTTTGGCTAAGGTTTGGGCTTCAATGACTCTCGCCACATTATTAACTATTTTTATGGTTGGGGATTGAGTTTTCCTCCATTTAGATATTTTTAGGAAGAGGATGAGACCTTGCAACGTTTTACTTGGGAAATAATAGCCCAATGGGTTATCTTAGTTAGTCCAAACACGTTGCTTCAAGGTGGATTTTTTTTTGAGGTTTATGATCTTATTACAATGAGAGGTGTTATGACTTGGTATTGAGGAGATGTTTTCACATTATATCATCTTAGCATCAGAAAATGTTACCTTTTTTTTAACTATGGGAATCACTAACTAGGTAGGTCTCATATTAGCATGACATGGGGTCGATTCCTATATCTACCACTATACCCTTAGGTGGAATAAACTACACCCCAAAACAAGGTTGATGGGTAGGAAATATGGGATTTGAACATGGGACCTCGAACTCGCAACACTTTGCATTTTCATGGCCTTTCTAGGTGAGCTCTCTAGGGGGTTTCATTAGAAAATGCTACATTAAAAGATAATAAAAAAATACTTGCATTAAAAAATAAGAAATATAGGTTTACTTAAAAAAATTTCTTTAAAACATTTGTTGTCTTGCAATTTTGTTCTTATTAATAAAACTACAAACTTTTTCTATGAAAAAAAACATAATATGCATATCACATTAAAGAATTAAAACAATGATAATTCATATTCTTAACCAAGACATTTCAAAACTCTATATTTAAATTTCCTAAATAATCATATATGTAAATGCTTAATACTTGTAATAGTTATATATATGGAGAACAAATAACTATATGATAATTATAGGGGTTGATGTTGTCATATTAGGTTAAATAATGAATGAAATATATAAAAATAAGTAAATAGCGTAACTTCATTATACATTTATTTAGGAAGAAGCTTATACATATTATAATAATAATAATATATATCAAAAGAACAAATAAAAAATAAGAAATATTTCTATTATAGAGATGTGAAATTACATAATATAAAAAATATTATAAAAAGCAAGGATATATACATATTAACTCTATATTTCACAAGCATAGAGAGGGATAAAATCTCTTGAAGTGCAAATATTGTTCACTTTTTCTTCAAAAAATAGTTTACGCCTTAATAGATTTAATCCATCTCAACACTTAGTAAATGTAGAATTAAAATAAATTTATACTAATAGTTGAAATTAAAATTAAATAAATTCTACATAGTTATTGAATGTTATTTTGGATAAAATTATATTCTCCCTCCATTCATATAATTCTAAATTCATATAATCTAAAGAAAAGGGGAAATCTCATCGATTTTCCCCTAAACCAAGCTCACTAAAGGGATGTTCGATGCGGTGATATTACATATATGAATGGTTATCATTTATAAGACGGGAATATTAGATATTGTTAGGATATTTATGTATTTAGGAGTTAGTTAAATTTAATTTGGCTTAATAATTAGTATGTTTAAGATATAAAGTGATTTGAAAGTTTATATTTTTCCTTGATACTAAAGGTTATTGTTTTCTAGTTTAATATAAAATTGGTTTATAATTTCCCTTTAAAGAGTATGGGAGTTATGGTTAATGATTGTTTGCGAAAATTCTCATATATAAAAAAAACAGACATTAAAAAAATTGTGTTAATTTACATCCTTAATTAAATAGTAGATTGTTTCTCTCTTATAAAATTTTAACGACTTAAAAATATAAACATTGAAATTTTTAATTTAATTGTGTAGAGTTATTAAAGGTATTTTCCAAATATCTTGTTTGTCTAAAAAAATCACACAAATGATACTAAAAATTAAATCTTTATATTATTATTCTATAAATAATAATTTTCAATAGTGAATTTCCTCTCAATATTCAAGTTTTTGGATTTATATATTACTTATTTTGACACATATATTATGTATTTTGGTAATGTGGGATTGATAGTGTAATGACCCCGGTAAATTTATAAATAATTCTTCTGTTGTTACCATTATAGGTAAAAATATTGAACAAGGATTATTGTTTTTAAATGATTAAAATATTATTAATTCAGAATTTGAGCATGGATTGAGTAAATCACATATAGTAACTTCGCATGAGGAAGTTATTCTCTTTTCTTGATAATTTAAAAAAATAAAAATAAAAAATTACCAACAGAAGAGGGGGAAAACCCTAACTGTTTTTTCTTCTTTCCATAGTAAATATGGGGAGGAAAAGAGACCGGGCTGTTGAGGAACAGACGGGAGAAAAGAAAAAAAAAAGAAGAAGAAAAGAAAGCATGCTAAGTCTGGTGAAGACCAGATAGCATGGCACAGATGGTGCACTGAGTTTGCTGAAGGCAGTGGTCTGGCAAACATGCTTGGGGGGAGATTCGGTTTTATTGACGAGTCTCGTGGATGGGAGGAAAGACAAGCAAGAAAACAGTTTCCCAAACTATGGAGAGGTATGGAAACGGTGAGAGCAGAAGTACATGTAAGTATGACTGTGGATTCCATTTTTCTATAAAAGATTGTATCATTAAGGAGCATCACGTTAGTGGTATTAAGTATATGGATAAAATGTTTGCTTAAAAGAAGACCTAGCAGTATTCTGTATGAGACATGGTTATGGACCCTATTCGGAAATAATATTGATAAAACTAAACTAAGCCAGAAGCAGGGGTTCCTTGCGTTTAAGGAGGTTACAAGTATCCGTTAAGACTCCTGTAACCCCTTAAGAACCAGTAATAGAACCCTAGGAAGCTGTGGGTTACATTAAAAAAAAAAGGGAAAAGAGAAAATATTCATAAGTCTGTGACCACAGCGAATCAAAAATAGTAAACTGTAAGTAAAATTGTAAACAAATTTTAGAGTAAAGAGTATACAACTCTGGAAACCCATAAACTTGGTGATAGAAAAGAACATAGCAAAATCCTCTGCGACTAGGTATAACAGAGGAGTTATTTTAAAAGAAAAACTGTATTGAAATTTCATTATAAATAATTAAATACCAAATAGAAATATCAGGACATAACATTACAGTCAAAGCCCAGTACAATGTCGGCATAATGCCTGTAGAATCACATAGAGTTAGAATGTGGTTGGTGGAAATGTAAAGTCGACTGCAAGAACCTTGAATAAAACCACCATTCGGCATATGCATACATAGATATTTTTCAAGCAAGTAATGAATGGAAAATTTAGAACCCGAAGGACTGATTCAAATACTATAACAGTGCGAACCGAATGACCTCGGTTCTCTATGAAAACAGTCATGGTAGAATAACAAGAGTCGGATGAAAGAAATTTCAAGCGTTGAGAACCTTTTAAAAAAAAACAAGAATCTTTCTCAGGAATTTCCGAGCGCTGCGTGCTATTATATCAACTAAAACAACAAAATCGACTATATGTAAATTTCATAACAGAAGAATATCCGAGCGAATGAAATAAAATGTTCTCAAATAAAAGAAATTCATCCATGCCGAGACCTGTAGGTTGAAGCCGCAGAACCATACCAAGGATTCGAGACCCCAGGCTTGGAATTCCATAACTTACATCAGAACAAAAGAAGCACAGAAGGAAAATATAAACTGTATATTATATTAATAATAAATTTGTTCAAGAGCATGCATACGGGATAGAACCCGGACGGAGGAGTTTAACAAAACCCTTACAGCAGAACGAAAACAAAATATTCATAAAACTCTCGGCCAGATAGCCATCATATAACCAGTACTGAATATATTACATTCCAAATAAATATCGGACTGTTTGTCCTCAAATAAACAAAATAAATAGCGATACAGTCATATAAGTTTTACGAGGATAGAAGCCTCATTAGGAAATGACTATGGATGGCTCTCAGGGCCGAGAGACAATCGTAGGCATCCTCCGAAATTATCACTGAACCTGACAATGGAATGATCAGAGTTAAGCCGTGGAACTGGCATCCTGCCCAAACAATAGCCGGGTGTAGCAAGAGTTCGGTTGAACTTACCTGGGAAGTTCATCGTTATATCCGAGTAAGAATGGTTACCCTTCCATCCTCAGTGACGAACGATCCAAGTTCTACCAATCGCACAGTGAAACCAGTTAGACACCGTCCACAACCACCATAAAAATCCAAATCAATTTCAGGTTATTGTAAAGAAATAAAAAGCGTGAATGATACCTGCGCTGTTGAGCAAGGTCGAGGCCTTCGGCTCACCTTCGAATGAAAAGGGCATGAACAAATCTCTTTATCGAAGCCGTAGCCAGAGGAACCCTCAGGAAGCGCACGCTGTATCGGAGGAACTCTCTGGAGGCGGGCTCGCAAACACAAATGAAGACACTAAACCCTTAGACACTGCCTTTTATAACAGGACAATGCATAACAACCGTTCGATGGAGGGAAGTGAATACCCTCCATCGATTTCCTCCAGAATCCCGAGGATCCTGTACCTTACAGAAAGTATTAAATGTCAATAGCTATCAACAGCAGTTACTGGGAGCGCCAGCACAGTTGGAGTAAGAAAATCTCGAGGAAAGTCCACCTGTCATCCTCTCGGGCAGTTGACACTAATACACTTTGGGGAAAACAAACCGCCATCGTGCCAACATCAATAACCTCTGGTACATAAAATCGGATTGCCGAATCAAGGATTAATGTGTAAGGGTTGATATGACCAAAGTATCTACCATATAAGGTTGGCACGGTAAATATACCGTGTAGATTAATGTATATATTGGTAAAACCAAATATTTTTTTTTTTTAATCGATATTTTATTCTGTTAGGAGTTGTGACATGTGGTATCAGAGCCCAGTTACAAAACTGAGGCCTTTGGGGAATAAAACTATATATATATATATATATATATAATTATATATATTATCATATATATTATATATATATTATATATATATATATATATATATATATATATATATTATATATATAATATATTATATAATATTATAGAAGTGGCATACAGAATATTATCAATTATAAAATACATTTAATCGTTTAGTTGCTAGTAGCATGCTAATTCTTCTCTCGTTGTTGTCATTTAACTTCATGATCAAGTACAGGACCAGGAGTCCAAGGAACTGCAGTATGACGAGGACAGATAGTACATCTCGTAGATATACGATGGGACAGGGAGCACATGGTCTCGAAAATAACCCTGAGCTATGGGTACATCTCGGGGAAGAAGCCAGGGTTACAAACCAGGCGATTCTGGAAATAGTGCAAGAGCTGAAGAATGAGATGGCTCGGTTACGAGAAGACAATGCACGATTAACAATGGAACAGGAAAGAATTTTAAAAAGTCTGTCCGACAGGTAGAACTAGCCACCAGTTAATCCTAGCACAGAACAGCAAAGAATATTAGAAGAACAGAACCATCATATACCCCCTGAAAGATCAGAAGAACAAGAGGAACGTTCTGACAATGCATTTGAACAACAAACTTCAAAAAGGCAAAGGGTGGAGCTGCAAGGAGATTTTCGCAAGATTAAACCACCACACTTTGACGGGGAACAGGAAGAAGCAGCTGAAGCATGGAATATGAATAAGTATTTTCAGCTGTACGAGTATGACCATAACCTTAAAGCATGGTTGGCTATTTTTCAATTGCAAGGAAAGGCCACCCTATGGTGGGAAGAAGTTAAAATTGTAAAGGGAGTGACTGAGCAAACAATTACCTGGGAAAATTTCCAAAGGTACTTTAAGGAGAGATATTTGACCGAGCTCTTCTACGATGAAAAGGCAAGAGAATTCCATGATTTGCGGTTAGGACAACAGACTATGGATGAATTTATCACCCGTTTTACCTCCTTGCTCCGCTATGTGCCATATATAAGAGAGGAAAAAGCAAAGGTGCAACGATTTGTTAGCAGTTTGCCATCGTATATGCGGGAGAGGATTGAGTTTGACAATCCAAAGTCAATGGACGAAGTAATCCGTAAAGCCAGAATCTGTTATCAACAAAGTAAACAAAAAGTGGAGGCTACTGGCAGAAAATGGAATGAGAAAAAGGGCTTCAAGTCAATCGGACATAATAAAGGAAATCGCAGTGGTGGAAGAAAGGGAAATGGCAAGGGACCGAACAGCAGAAGTACACCAAGAACTGCATCCAAATTTAGGACAACGAATGAATCCAGGGTCAGCGAGCAGCATGCAAGATTGGACAACGAAGGGAAAGCAAGGCCTCCGGTGCAGTGCTGGGGTTGTGGGGGGCCACACTACATCAAAAACTGTCCACAGCGGAAGGGAACGGAATAGCTATCCCAAATCCATGAAGCCTCAATGGTCGGCGAAGTTGGATGTAGTGTACCAAGGATTAATGCAGCTCTGGATGATCGACAGGCGGAATATCAACCAACCATGGTCGAATTTGAAGGTAAAATCTCAGACCTTACCATAGCTGTTTTAATTGACCCAGGGGCTACACTAAGTTATGTGAGTCCAAAGGTGGTGGAACGCTGTAATTTGCAGCCTATTAAATTCAAAAACCCATGGCTAGTACAACTAGCTACGGGAGCCAAGAGGCGAGTAACAGCAAAAATCAATGACTGTTCTTTCACCATAGCTGGACAACCAGTAATGGCTGATCTGAACGTACTTCCCTTCGGTTTGTATGATATTTTAATTGGCATGGATTGGTTGGAAAGACACTGGTCGTTAGTTGATTGTAAAACCAAGATTATTTATTATAAAGATCAGCATGGAGCTAGAAAAGAAATGCAAGGAATTAAGCGACCAGTGCAGGTTCGACCAATAACCGCAACCCAACTAGCAAAATGTATCCGAAAAGGGTGCCAGATTTATGCTATTCAAGTGGGTTATGCGGATTCCAAGGACAAAACAGCTACATTGGATAGTATTCCTATAATACAAGAGTTTGCAGATGTATTTCCAGAAGAGATTCCTGGACTACCGCCAAAAAGGAATATAGATTTTACCATTGAGTTGGTACCGGGCGCAGCCCCAGTGTCACGAGCACCCTATAGAATGAGTGTGCCCGAATTAACAGAATTGAAAATGCAGTTGCAAGAATTACTAGATAAAAACTATATTCGACCCAACGTGTCTTCATGGGGAGCCCCAGTATTATTTGTTAAGAAAAAAGACGAAACCCTTCGGATGTGCATTGATTACCGTTAGTTGAATAAGATGACCATCAAAAATAAATATCCCTTACCTCGAATTGACGAACTGTTTGACCAAGTGAAAGGTGCAACCGTGTTCTCTAAGATTGATTTGCGATCAGGTTACCATCAGATCCGAATTAAAGAGGAGGATATTGCTAAAACAACTTCCAGAACAAGGTATGGTCATTATGAATTCGTGGTACTACCTTTTGGGTTAACCAACGCCCCTACAACTTTCATGTGTTTAATGAACAACATCTTTCATCAATATCTGGATCAATTCGTGCTAATATTTATCGATGATATATTAATATACTCCCGCACCATCGAGGAGCACCAGGAACACCTTAGAATGGTGCTACAGACCCTTCGAGAGCACTCGTTATACGCTAAGTTTAGTAAATGTGATTTCTTCAAGGAAGAAATCCAGTACTTGGGTCACGTAATCACCAAAGATGGGATTGCAGTGGATCCAGAAAAGATAAAGGCCATAATGGAGTGGCCTGTACCAAGGGATGTAGCGGATATCCGGTCCTTTATGGGATTAGCCGGGTATTATAGACGGTTTGTGGAGGGTTTCTCCAAATTGGCTTTCCCTATCACTTCCTTGCAGAAAAAGGGGAGAGCATTCCAATGGACCCCAAACTATCAGAGAAGCTTCGAGCAATTGAAGTATCTGCTTACCTCAGCACCTATTTTGAGTATAGCGGATCCTGACAAGGACTATGTTGTATGCACTGATGCAAGCAAAGAAGGATTTGGGGGCGTATTAATGCAAGAAGGTAGAGTGATTGCGTATGAGTCAAGAAAGTTAAAAGAGCATGAACATAAATATTCTGCTTACGATTTGGAGTTGGCTGTTGTTATGCATGCCTTAAAAATGTGGCGGCATTACCTTATGGGAAGGAAGTTTTTATTGCTGACTGACCATCATAGTTTAACCAATTATTTTAGCCAGCCCACTTTAAACGCTAGGCAAGCTTGGTGGGTGGACTTTTTAAGCGGCTTTGATTTTGATATTAAACATTTGCAAGGAAAGGAAAACCGAGTGGCAGATGCCTTAAGTCGAAAGGTACAAAACTTGTATGAAATCTCCATCAGTGGATGGAAAAGTCCTCTTTGGGAAATAATAAAGGAAACAACAGAGCAAGATGCTAAATATTAGCAAATAAAACAGCAATTACAGCAGTTTGACAGCGAGAAAAGTCAGCAAGAATATGAGTTGGATGATGCAGGGATGTTGTACTACAAGAAAAGGATATATGTGCCAAACCAAAGCAGTATTAAAAATCTGATATTGGATGAATTCCACATCAGCCACTATGCAAGTCATCCGGGCTACCAGAAAATGATCACTGCAATTCGGAAAAATTATTTTTGGCCAGGAATGAAGAAGAACGTGGCTGAGTACTTGGCGTGGTTCTTAGAATGCCAACAAATCAAAGCAGAACATCAGCACCCAGCAGGATTATTGCAACCATTACCTATTCTAGAATGGAAATGGGAAACCATTTCCATGGACTTTATCACTGGATTACCTAAGACAAAGAGGAACAACGATTCCATTATGGTGGTAGTAGACAAGTTGAGTAAAGCTGCACATTTTATACCTGTGCAATCTATGTACAAGGCTGCAAAATTGCTCATATTTTTATGCAGAATGTGTTCAAGTTACATGGGCTTCCAAAAATAATAATTTCAAATCGTGATGTGAAATTCACATCAGCCTTTTGGAGAACGTTATTTGTTGAATTAGGAACTCAGCTGAACTTCAGTACAACATATTATCCCCAAACTGACGGACAGACAGAACGAATAAACCAAGTGGTTGAGGATATGTTAAGGGCTTACGTAATGTAGCAACCTATGCTGTGGGAAGAATATTTACACTTGGTAGAATTCGCGTATAACAATGGGTATCATTCCTCAACGCAAATGAGTCCTTTCGAAGTTCTGTATGGCCGGAAATGCCGTACACCTTCAAGCTGGGGTGGACCCGAAGATAGGTTGAGTTTAGGGCCTGAGATGCTTAAAGACATGGAAGACATGGTGAAGAGGGTACGTGCTAATTTGAAATTTGCTCGAGACAGACAGAAAAATTTTGCTGACTGGAAAAGAAGGTTCAAGGAATACCAAGTTGGAGACCATGTTTACATCAGAATTCAAGCCAAAAAGAGTACATTGCAGTGGAGCGGGTGTGCCAAATTGGCACCCCGATACTGTGGAACTTTCCAAGTCTTGGCAAGAATCGGACCAGTGGCTTACCAACTTGCCCTGCCAAGCCACATCCGGGTTCACAATGTTTTCCATGTGTCAGTATTAAAAAAATATGTCTATGACCCTAGGAATGTGATCAGACGGAAGGATATTCAGGTGGGAATTGTTGCGACAATAAACTTGACAAAAGAATCATTAAAAAAAAAAAAAACTAACTTAGAATGTTGCATGTTGCAGGTCACACCAGAAGGAGAGGTCCTGGTCGAGCCTCTGAGCATCCTCGACCAGAGAGAAGTGCAGCTACGGAGACGAGTTATTACCCAAGTTAAAGTACAATGGCGACATTTTGGGCCTGAGGAGGCCACTTGGGAAGATGAAGCACTAATGAAAAGGACCTATCCAGGACTGTTCATGGCTGAGAGACATCGAGACGATGTCCAATCTCAGGGGGAGGAGATGTAATGACCCCGGTAAATTTATAAATAATTCTTCTGTTGTTACCATTATAGGTAAAAACATTGAACAAGGATTATTGTTTTTAAATGATTAAAATATTATTAATTCAGAATTTGAGCATGGATTGAGTAAATCACATATAGTAACTTCGCATGAGGAAGTTATTCTCTTTTCTTGATAATTTAAAAAAATAAAAATAAAAAATTACCAACAGAAGAGGGGGAAAACCCTAACTGTTTTTTCTTCTTTCCATAGTAAATATGGGGAGGAAAAGAGACCGGGCTGTTGAGGAATAGACAGGAGAAAAGAAAAAAAAAAGAATAAGAAAAGAAAGCATGCTAATTCTAGTGAAGACCAGATAGCATGGCACAGATGGTGCGCTGAGTTTGCTGAAGGCAGTGGTCTGGCAAACGCGCTTGGGGGGAGATTCAGTTTTATTGACGAGTCTCGTGGACAGGAGGAAAGACAAGCAAGAAAACAGTTTCCCAAACTCTGGAGAGGTGTGGAAACGGTGAGAGCAAAAGTACAAGTAAGTATGACTGTGGATTCCATTTTTCTATAAAAGATTGTATCATTAAGGAGCATCACGTTAGTGGTATTAAGTATATGGATAAACTGTTTGCTTAAAAGAAGACCTAGCAGTATTCTGTACGAGACATGGTTATGGACCCTGTTCGGAAATAATATTGGTAAAACTCAACTAAGCCAGAAGTAGGGGTTCCTTGTGTTTAAGGAGGTTACAAGTATCCGTTAAGACTCCTGTAACCCCTTAAGAACCAGCAATAGAACCCTGGGAAGCTGTGGGTTACATTAAAAAAAAAGGAAAAAGAGAAAATATTCATAAGTCTGTGACCACAGTGAATCAGAAATAGTAAACTATAAGTAAAATTGTAAACAAATTTTAGAGTAAAGAGTATACAGCTTTGGAAACCCATAAACTTGGTGATAGAAAAGAACATAGCAAAATCCTCTGCGACTAGGTATAATAGAGGAGTTCTTTTAAAAGAAAAATTGTATTGAAATTTCATTATAAATAATTAAATACCAAATAGAAATATCAGGACATAACATTACAGTCAAAGCCCAGTACAATGTCGGCACAATGCCTGTAGAATCACATAGAGTCAGAATGTGGTTGGCGGAAACGTAAAATCGACTGCAAGAACCTTCAATAAAACCACCATTCAGCATATGCATACATAGATATTTTTCAAGCAAGTAATGAACGGAAAATTTAGAACCCGAAGGACTGATTCAAATACTATAACAGTCCGAACCGAATGACCTCGATTCTCTATGAAAACAGTCATGGTAGAATAACAAGAGTCGTATGAAAGAAATTTCAAGCGTTGAGAACCTTTTAAAAAAAAACAAGAATCTTTCTCAGGCATTTCCGAGCACTGCGTGCTATTATATCAACCAAAACAACAAAATCGACTATATGTAAATCTCATAACAGAAGAATATCCGAGCGAATGAAATAAAATATTCTCAAATAAAAGAAACTCATCCATGCCGAGACCTGTAGGTTGAAGCCGCAGAACCATACCAAGGATTCGAGACCCCAGGCTCGGAATTCCATAACTTACATCAGAACAAAAGAAGCACAGAAAGAAAATATAACTGTATATTATATTAACGGTAAATTTGTTCAAGAGCATGCATACAGGATAGAACCCGGACGGAGGAGTTTAACAAAACCCTTACAGCAGAACGAAAACAAAATATTCATATAACTCTCGGCCAGATAGCCATCATATAACCAGTACTGAATATATTACATTCCAAATAAATACCGGACTGTTTGTCCTCAAATAAACAAAATACATAGCGATACAGTCATATAAGTTTTACGAGGATAGAGGCCTCATTAGGAAATGACTATGGATGGCTCTCATGGCCGAGAGACAATTGTAGGCATCCTCCGAAATTATCACTGAACCTGACAATGGAATGATCAGAGTTAAGCCGTGGAACCGGCATCCTACCCAAACAATAGCCGGGTGTAGCAAGAGTTCGGTTGAACTTACCTGGGAAGTTCATCGTTATATCCGAGTAAGGACGGTTACCCTTCCATCCTCGGTGACGAACGATCCAAGTTCTGCCAATCGCACAGTGAAACCAGTTAGACACCGTCCACAGCCACCATAAAAATCCAAATCAATTTCAGGTTATCGTAAAGAAATAAAAAACGTGAATGATACCTGCTCTGCTGAGCAAGGTCGAGGCCTTTGGCTCACATTTGAACGAAAATGGCATGAACAAATCTCTGTATCAAAGCCGTAGCCGGAGGAACCCTCTGGAAGCGCACGCTGTATCAGAGGAACCCTCTGGAGGCGGGCTCGCAAACACAAATGAAGACCCTAGACCCTTAGATGCTGCCTTGTATAACAGGACAGTGCATAACAACCGTTCGATGGAGGGAAGTGAATACCCTCTGTCGATTTCCTCCGGAATCCCAAGGATCCTGTACCTTACAGAAAGTATTAAATTTCAACAGCTATCAACAGCAGTTACCGGGAGCGCCAGCGCAGTTGGAGTAAGAAAATCTCGAGGAAAGTCCACCTATCATCCTCTCGGGCAGTTGACATTAATACACTTTGGGGGAAAACAAACCGCCATCGTACCAACATCAATAACCTCTGGTACATAAAATCCGATTGTCGAATCAAGGATTAATGTGTAAGGGTTGATATGACCAAAGTATCTACCATATAAGGTTGGCACGGTAAATATACCGTGTAGATTAATGTATATATTGGTAAAACCAAATAATTTTTTTTTTTAATCGATATTTTATTCCGTTAGGAGTTGTGATAGATAGACTTTTAACATTATCATATTATTATACACTAATATTGATGAAGGGATGGATTAATGTGGAATTTATTATTTGATATTGCTATGATTATGTATTATATTCTAATGATTAAATTAATTAAAATTATTTATTAATGTTTTAATATTAATTTGATGTATTATTATTATAATAATTTTTGGTTAATAATATTTAAATAATTTCATTAGTGGATCTTTTTCTAGTTTTATAGGTTGATAGTTGTTTTAGGTTAAACAAGCTTAAAGAAATAAGTGTTAATGAATCACGGGTAAAGCCTACCTCTTAGTGATCAAGTGCAAAGTATTAAGTGTGACACCTAAGTGCAAAATTTAAATCCTTGGGAGTTAAAGGTAAAGTATGAGTTGAGAACAATTTTAAGACTTGAATAATTATAATTTAAAAATCAATCTTAAAAAAACTATCAACTTATAAATATACCGATACCAATTCACTAATAAAATTATTTACATATTATTAACCAAAAATCGTCATAATAATAATAATACACCAAATTAATATTTTAATATTAATGAGTAATTTTAACTAATCTAATTAGTGACATATAATACATAATCAATCCTTAAAATTGTTTTCAACTCATATTTTACCTTTAACTCTCAACTCTTCAAATTTTACACTTAGCCATCACACTTAATACTTTGCACTTGACCGCTAACACATAGACTTTACCCATGATCCATTAAGGCTTATTTATTTATGCTTGTGTAACCTAAAACAACTATTAACTTATAAAAGTACCCATACCAATCCACTAATAAAATTATTTAAATATTATTGACAAAAAAATTATCATAATAATAATACATCAAATTAATATTTTAATATTAATGAATAACTTTAACGAATTTAATGAGTAACATATAATACATAATCACATACTACTGTCTAATCAAATAATCAATTCCACATATTAATCCATCAATTCATCATTATTAGTATATAATAATATGGTAATATTAAAATTCTATCAATTCCATATCATTATTATTATTAATGATGATGATAGTGGTGGTTAAAATAAAAAATATTAATAATAAATGATAAATTATTAACTATTAATAATGAAAGATAAATTGTTTAATGTAAAGCTTAAATATAATGTTACAGTTAGTGTAAGTACCAAGGTCAAGAGTGATTGATTACATATTTATTTATTTATTAATATAATGTAAAATAGTTATCAATGTAATATCAATAATAAATATATTATAAGCTTCCAAAATTATTTGTTTATAATAAAACATTAGAATAGGGTTATGGGTGAATAATTGTGTTAATTGGTTATGATTAAGAACTAAAGTTATAGTCAAGATTAAAGAATAAATAATATAATTTTAATTATTTTTTAGCATTTATAAGTTAATGAAATTACATTACCAATTGGACATAAAAAATAAATGGTGAAGTGTGAATGGTTAAAATTGAAATGTAAGAGGTCTAGAGTTAATGATATAATGTTAAGATAAAACATTAGGTGTCAACAATGAATTAAGTGTTGCATGTCAAGGGTAAAGTATTAATAATTTTAAGTCAACTAGAAGGTTTTAATAGTTGTTACATGGGGTTAAGAGTAAAGTGAAAAGTGTTAGTGGTGAAAGGTATACCATTAAGAAGATAAAGAAGTAAGTGTTTGGTCATTATACATACACTTAATTATGTTGAATGATAATATAATAATTTTACTTTAATAAGAAATATATTAAATCATTATAATTCTCCTTCTTGTTGGTTTGTCTTTAAATGTTTCTAGTTCTTGTGGTAGTTGACACATATATTTGGTTTTTTAGAGTGAAAATTTTCTATTCTTCTTTGTTAACACCCAACTATGGAACATGCATATTGTTTACGCTACTTTAAAAAGGAATTCAAGTCTCTCCTAACTAAAATAAAAGAGTGTGATAAAAATTATGAAATAACTATGAACATTTTCTCCCATAATGATCTTTTAGGTATGGGTTATAAAGAAATATTAAATTAAATAAAAATAGAAAAACAAAAACAAAAAATTCTTAACACTAACCCTAAAAAAATATACATCTTCATCTTTTCAATTCTAAATATAGGAAGCAAATTCTACATTCAATCTAATTTATTTTCAAACTCTATTTCATAAAACAATTATATCACTTCAAATAACACTCTAAAACATTAATAACATGAAAACTAATTAAATTATTTCTCATCCACTTAACCAAACCAAACTTCAATAAAGTATCAACAATCTACTCATGTGATCCCTTTATTTGTATTCAATGTCTACTTAACTTTTAATTTCTCTACTTAATTTTTAATTTCTCTCCTTTATTTGTATCCAATTTCTACTTAACCTTTACCTTTTAATTTGTCTACTTAACTTTTAATTTCTCTCTTTAAATTATGGTTCCATGTTTTTTACTATAGTAAAATATAATAAGTTTTTATTTCTTTTTTTAATAGGTAATTTTGAACACGATTTGGTTTTCGCCAACTCTATTTTGTACGCGTTAATGCATGACCTTTATACATCTTTTTTTAAGAATAAAATATTCATTAATTAAAATTAAATAAAATTTTAAAATTAATACAATAATTTTAATTAATAGAGGTTTTTCTCCTAATTAGTTTTTAGATTTTTTAAATTTTTATAAATAAATATTTTAATATAAAATAAATAAAATTAATAATTATAATCTTATTTAAAAGTAGTAAATGCAGTTTATAGTTATTTTTTGGATTTTAAAAATATATTTTTTTAATTACAAATTTGTTATTTTTAAGTGGGTTTATATTTTAAGTATTTCTTATAATGTTTCAATTAGTATTGGGGACTTATGTCCTATGTTTTTTTCAATGTTATTATTTTAATAAATGATTTTATATTTTGGATTTTTTTCATAATATTAATTTAATTTCTAGTTGAGCTAAATTTTAGAATATCCACAGTAGTGATCATATTTTGTGGACATTTCTAATCCCAAAGGGGATGCATCATCAAGACTTGTATGGAGCTAATTCTTAATAGAAATTTGCTGAGATGTGAATGACCTAACACTTATGATGACTATGACAACCCTAACCAATTTTAATCCATGATAGTAAAGAGGTGATGTAGCCAAAAAGGAAGGAGCCATTGAGTATTAAGAAACAAGCTAGACTTTTAAAGAGATAGACACATGATAAACAAGGGAAGTCAACAAATATAGTCAACGTATTGAAGGAGGGTGGGACCGGGGAAAATTGAAATGGTGAGTTAACATCCCCATAACATATATGAGAGACATAGAGACAAAAAATGAAACCAAAACAAGGAAATTAACCAAAATATACTTTCTTATGAGTGAGAACTATAAGGGTAGGTGAAGGTGAGATGAGGAATCACAATTCTTTATGCAATAAAATCCAGCAACTATGTTGAGTTCCATTGTGCATGAGTAAGACATTGAGGATAGCATACAATCATGAGATAATGTTAAAGGAAACAACAATCATGGAGGCATTAAACCTATACAACTCTCATTAAAGCCTAAGTAAATTGCATGCTGAGTGTGGCATGGTTTGATGTCACGTATCCAAACTTCACTCAATATGCATAGGACCAAATATGACTAAGAATCATCATCATGTGTGCCTTGCTATGTGGTTCCCCATTTATAGATTTATTATGCACTTTATTATCTTAGATTATTATTAGTGTACTGTTAAAAATTATGAAAACAACTTAAACTAAAATGAAAGAAACAAGTAAGTAAACACACTTTTCATACAAATAAACACAAGATGTGACCTTGAAAACCCAAAATGGTAGAAAACCTAACTATATGGTGATGTCTATACTTTCTTATTTTTTTCTCAGTTATGAAATGCAAATAAAAAGAAAAGAGAAATCTATGGAGATTCCATGGACATTGTGGTATGAATAATTCTTTCTAAAATATTCTATTTTGTCTTTATTCTTTAATAACCGAATATTTTTATCAACTATAGAAAAATAAAAATAAAAAAATATTAGAACCCCTTCTATTTCTAGAAATATAATATTTAACATAACTTGATTATCATCTAGAGTTAAGGTTAATGGTTTTTCATGCCTCAAACCTCCACTAGTTGTAAAACGTGACTAGGCCCACATGTGCTAGTAATGGAAGCTAAAGTAGATCCCACTTGGTAACATAGTTGTCAATAAGGTAGGCTAATTTATGGAGATATAACTTGCACACAAAAAACTTGATTGAGGTGACTTTTATACTATTGGAAAGGAATTAGTGTATAAAACCACATCAAGAGGATAGGATTTAAGCTAACAACTTTTTATCTCCAAAATGTTCTTTTTGAAGCTCTAGGAATTTCCATAATTCAAATAGGATTTAAGCTAACAATTTTTTATCTCCAAAATGTTCTTTTTGAAGCTCTAGGAGTTTCCATAATTCAAATCTGCAAACTAATATAAAATGGGCTTCCAAGTCAATTTATCTAGAGTACCATGATAAAAAAACAATAAAAAAATAATTCACTTTGAATAATAATAAAAAATGATTAAATATTATAGTGCTTAATTATTGAAACATAAATCAAGATAACTAAACTAATAAGATCAACTGTTACTTACCTATATAGTTTAAGAATAAGACTTGAAGTGATAATAAACATTATGGTCTGAATCATATCAATGCTACAAAAGTGAGACGTGAATAATTCTTTAGTTAATCTACTTTAAAAAATATATAAAAATGATTACTCATTCCTTGATAGGAGTATAGAAATTTTTTAAAGAAAATAATAATATTTAATATTTTTATTTAATAATATATTTGTATTATATTTATATAATAATTACTAAAATGACATTAAGTTTTATTTATCATTTAAATTAATAACATAACAATTTAGTTTATTTTATTAAAATTTAAATTAAAGTACATAAATATTAAATGGTTTTTTCAGAAATACAACAGAGTGGAAATAAGAATGAATAACAAAGGAGAGATGATAATTAGGGAATAATAATATTAAAAGGGATGATAAATAAAAAACCAAAGTATGAAGGCTAATATGTATACTAATAAACATAGAAATATAACGAAAGTAAAGGAATATTAGTTCCAATGAATTTGAGTATTATATAAAATTATAAGTTATTGAGTATA
This sequence comes from Pinus taeda, assembly GCA_000404065.3. Classification (NCBI taxonomy): domain Eukaryota; kingdom Viridiplantae; phylum Streptophyta; class Pinopsida; order Pinales; family Pinaceae; genus Pinus; species Pinus taeda. The sequence continues at coordinate 57,710 of APFE030442813.1, read as the reverse complement.
ATATAAAAATGAATTAATAATTTTTTTTGTTTTTTCTATAAAAAATTATAAAAATATATTTTTTATAAGAAAGAAAAAAGATTAAATTAATTAAAAAAAGATAATGTTTTTTATATAAAAAATTTGTGCATGAAGTTTGTTCTTTTTAAAAAAAGATTTTAGAGATGAGACATGGGGAAAACTTAATATATCTATCCTATATAATATAAAACAGAATAAATATAAAAAATTTGTATAAAATATATGGAGCGATCATTTTGTATAATGAAATTGTGATGTTTCGAGAAAATTGTAATTATTTTTATTTTACTGCAGTAAAAATAAAACTCGATATTATGGTTACTGTTTGAATTAAGTATTTAAATTTGGTAGTTATAAAGAAAACTATTTTGGAGCGTTAACAAATTTTGTAACTTTTCATATCAAGAAAGTTAGGATAGGCAGTTGCCTAACCCTAACTACCCCCTGATTATGAATTCTCCAAGGAAAGGACTCAAGAGGGTAGACAGGAAACTAGAGAGTAACATAGGTGAAGGGGAGAGAATCTGTGCTGAAGGGTCAGACAGGAAAATAGGCTAAGTCTAGTGGTGACCAGATAACTGTGGCACTATGTGTTAAGCAAGGTTGGGAGGATTGGAAACTGTTAAATTACAGAGGTGACTTCAACAATTGAATTTTTCCTTTATTTACTTTTCTCAGGTAAGTAAAACAACTTGGAGAAACTTTATTTAAATATGAGATGATACAGTAAATGCTCAGTTCTAGAAAAATATTGTTATTGAAAACTTGGGAATTTACATATTGTACAGTAATATCCTGAAGTAGGAGAGTAGCTATTTCCATAAATAATAGAAATAGAGTTTTTCTAGTTCAGATATAAATTTAAGAATGTAGTACAGACTTAGAAACTTATTTAGAAAGGAAAGAATTAAGCTAAGCAAGAACCATAATTACGATAGAGAATTTGGGCATACTTTTATTACAAGAAAGAAATACGTATTATTTCCTTCACAGAACTAAAGCCACATAATAAATATAGAGGAAAACTTGGGCCAGTGTGTATCCTACCGCTATCTTTGAGAACCATAATAAACATTTTATATTACTGGTAGGTAACCCGAAACCTTATAGTAATGCGGTACTATAAAGAATCAAGAAAATTCAAGAAGTATTGTAATACAGAGATTGCCAACAAAAATCCCGGGAAATCATAATCAAACATGTAGGACCTGATACGCCCATGGGCCAGGGCAAGACTCCCAGTTTTAAATCTCATTTTATGTGAATAATAAGCCTAATTACATATAAAATGGAATGGGTCACTCAAAGACCATATATACAAATTAGGGCCCAATTATTGCACAAATAATAAAAGAAGTTAGTGGCACACACCATACCCCTAAAACAGAGAGATGTGGGAGCTTCAGGATTACCATGTCAAAAATGAAATTAACCAATTCTGAACTAATAAATCATTATTGTTATAGAACGAGTCAAACCAGACATGAGAAAAATCATAGAAATCATTCATTACTATTGGAAGAAGTTCTAGAGTAAATAAGACAATTAAACATGCTCTGGATGAATTTCGAGAGTAAATAAGACAATTAAAAATGCGTTGGATGATGTTCCAAAGTGAATAAGATAATTAATCAAGAACTATCAAATAGTACTAGGGACCTTCCAGTCTAACCCTAAGGGTTTGCTCGATAAACCCAAAAGTTCGGAACAGTCACTTGAACGGTCGACAAGTGTTTCCCTTAAACCAAAAATTACATATAACTTAGATACAAACTACAACAGCAAATTTTCAAGAGAAAAGCCCCTTTTGCTCAGATAATACATATACATCCGGAGTACCAAGAATAACACAGCTGAAATCTGAAACCCTTCCAAGAGATATCATCTAAGGACAATACTGTGTGTCTCTCTACTTGACTAATAGATGCTCACAAGAAAGCAATGAACATACCTATGAACCCATTGAAGTCTTGAGTGTGTAGGCATTAGAAATCGGTGAAAAACACCTCGGAAATTCCTTGGAACATCGATACCTCACCAGAAGAACCTGGAACTCTGTTATATGGAATTTACATCTACAGATAACACATTTTCCCTATGTGGGTAGCTACACTTAGAACAAGAGAAAGAAAGTATTTTAACCTTTTCCTATAGTAGATAGATGAGATGAAGGAACTTACTTGTAGTCTTTCGCTTCCTTGATCCCCTTTGAATTACCTCTGTCGCTCCCACTTAAAATAAATCTACTTAATAGGTACCTGTGTCAGCAGAAATAGAAACAACAACGATCAAAGAATACATGATCTATCTAGTAACTACAAACTAGTGGAATCGAAAACATTGAAACACATAATCATCATAGATATGAACAAGAATATGAGAAAAGGAATTAACACTTTATTAATGTAGAAGGAATAGTTTCACCCAATGCTATTCGATCCCATGTCACTCCTCCAGCTTCAGTCCAACCCTCGTCACACCAAAAGCACACCAATCTGGCAGCATAACATTGCTTGACCTGAACTCAAATCTTAAACCAACAGAATTTCCTTACAATCTTCAAATTCTAGCCCCATGATCACTATGATGAGTGCTAAATTTATAGGGGAATGGAGGTGGTTTTTTCATAAATGAGGGTATTGAATGGCCTTCCAAAATTGGAGTTAGTTTCCATGGAGTAAGGGATGAGAGGATAGGAGGTTAATTGATCCATAGCCTATCCAAATTCGAGCTCATAGGATGAGATAAGAGATGGGATGCTTCTAGAATGATCTAGAATTAAGGAATATTCCAAGAATCCAATGTGAATTTCGCTCATTCTCGCCTAGCGCAGGTCAAAGAGGGCCTAAGTGCACTGTAGTGCAGGCCTGAATGGGCCTACCTACTATGCAGCATAGTTACCCCTGACCAAGGCTGTGCTGGTGTCTCAAGGAGGCATTTCAGTAGGGTCTCGGGCTAGGAAAATTTCATGGATGGAAGCATTCAATGAGATGACTTGTCCAGGGAATGTAACAACTGAATTAAAGGGTTTGATGAGCCCTAATTTCACTAATCTGAATGTCAGGAGTTTTGTGCCCAAATAGACTTGTAACAAAATCCAATACCAAGAACCTTCAGGTGGTATCATTATAACTATGAACAAGGAAAATCAAGGAAAGTACAAGAAAGTATAAGGGATTAACTGATAAGGGCCATGTATGGGTGGTGGAACCAGCTGTTCGGAGGCCTTCACAGAAGCTAAACCGTATTCTTCACTACTCAAACCACTCAGTGAAGAAACCCTGGTATCATAGCCTAAAAACGAGAGAGACAAGAACTCAATCAATGAAAATAAAACAAGACCTCTGCAAATTGACAATGGAGTTATCATAAGACACATCTTCTGTTGGATTAGCTTCATGGTGTGATCACCATTGATGCAGCAAGGAGAATGAGGTAGGAGGAACAACTGGAGAGTATATAGCGAGGGAGTCGAGGCCTACTCTCGCCACAACTCGGACGCAGAGCAGAATGACATTAATAATCTCGTATAAAGCGTGTAATAACTACATGTATAATTAATCAATAGTACCAAGACTTGATTGTAAAAGCATTGAAATATATGCAAATGGTATTGTATAATAATCCTCAGCCTTGTAATTAATATACGATTACTTTACTATGTTCAACGGGTAAGTGCAATTACAATTATCATAAAGAACTATGGTAGAATGTAATTTTTTTATTTATAATGAATTATGTTGAATTACATGGAGACATGACAAGTGGTATCAGAGCCAAGGTCACCAAACTCAGACCTCTAGAGAACTAATGACTTATAATGTTGTGTATACTCAGCGAAAGAAGTAGGAGCAACTACCATGAGAAGGATAGATAGCGCTCCCCCACAGAAACATAACAGGCTTAAGACCTGCAACTTTCCCTGAGACCAACCCTAAAGTATGGGTGAAGTTGTAAGAAGAACATCGTAGCACCAATCCTATAATATTGGAGATTGTGCAAGAATTAAAGAGTGAGATGGCCCGATTGTGAGCTGACAATGAAAGGTTAATGCTGGAAGAGGTGAAGATTATGAAAATTCTGTCAGATAAGCAAAATGAGCATCAGTTGATTCTTAACCTAAAACATAGGCACATGTCAGGAGAGCAAGAATATCAGACAGAGTATGTGGAAACAGAAGGAGGGGAAGAAAATCAAGAGGAAAAGTCAGATAAAATGCAAAAGAGGCACACAATAGGACTGCAAGGAGAATTCAGGAAAATAAAGTCCCCCACTTTGATGACGAACAAAAAGAGGGAGTTGAAGCTTAGCTCATTAATATGAATAAATACTTTCAGTTATATGAATATGATCACAATTTAAAGGCTCACTTCACCATTTTCCAGCTGCAAGGAAAAGCCACCCTATGGTGGGAAGAGGTAAATACTGTACGAGGGGTGAATGAACAGAGCATAACATGGGAAATGTTTCAAAGATATTTTAAATAAATCTATTTAACTGAATGGTTCTACAACAAAAAAGCAAAAGAGTTTCACGACCTACGATTAGGATAGCTAACAATGGATGAGTTCATTACAAAATTTACCTCCTTACTTTGGTATGTTCATTACATGTGAGAAGAGAAGGAAAAAGTGTGGTGATTTATTAGTAGTTTCCATTGTTCATGAAAGAACATATTGAGTTCGACAACCCAAAAACAATGGATGAGGTCATACGGAAAGCCCAGATATGTTATCAGCAAAGTAAACAGAAAGGAGAAGTGATGGGAAATAAATGGATTGACAAAAAGGATAACACATTTTCTATTGGTAATAAAGGGAACAAGAGAAATATCAATAGAGGGCCTCCTAGAGGACAGATAAACATAAATCTACATAGAAATCAGTCCAGATTTAAACTCCCCAATGAACCCAAATCCAATGAGCAATCAGGCAGAATTGAAGTTGAAGCAACATCAAGACCCCCTGTACAATGCTGGGGATGTGGAGGGCCACATTACATTAAGAATTGTCCTAACCACAAGGGTGCTAAATAGATTTCACAGATTCAAGAGGCATCCAGAGTAAGAGATGTAGCAAGGAGTATTCAGAAAATCAATGCCACCCTTGAAGATCATGAGGAAGAATACCAACGAACTATGGTGTAATTCGAAGGTAAAATCTGTGATCATGCTATATCTATTTTAATTGACCCAAGAGCTATGTTAGGTTACGTTAGTCCTAAAATAGTTGATCAATGTGGTTTACAAGATGTCAAGTTCAAAAATCCCTGGTTAGTACAACTAGAAACAGGGGAAAAGAGACGTGTGTTGACCAAGGTCAACAACTATCCATTAGAAATAGTAGGTCAGCCTTTGGTGGTAGATCTAAACATATTACCCCTAGGGTCATATGATGCTCTAATAGGCATGGACTCGCTAGAGAAGCATTGGTCCCTTATAAATTGTAAAACAAAAGCTATCTTCTACATGGATGAGCAGGGAAACAAACAGAGATTCAAGGCATTTTGAGACCACTAAAATTACGACCAATAACCACCTCTCAACTAGAAAAGTACATGAGAAAAGGATGTCATATTTATGTGATTTAGGTGGGTTATGCCAACTCAAAAGATAAGTCTATTTCCTTGTAGAGTATCCCTATGATGCAAAATTTTCCAGATGTATTTCTCGAAGAAATACCAGGGCTACCTCCAAAAAGAGACATAGATTTCACCATTGAACTAGTACCAAGAGCAGTTGTGGAGTACTGAAGAAGGTATGTTTTTATTGATTATTTTGTCATATTTCCTTTAAAACTCATAACCTCTTTGCATCATGAACTAGGTAGATAATAAGAAATCATGACAAAATCTATGGGATTTATATGCAACACAAAACTACTAATAATTCCCATTTCTTATGCAGGGAAAGGGAAAAATGGAAGGTTGTCGTTCCAAAGAAAAAGACAGGGCCAAGTTAACTGCTGTCCCTTTGGCGAGGAACCACATGCAAACAAGGCAATCCAAATTAAAGCGTATTAGCCAAGGAAAGGAAAAGGAGATATCGACTTGGCGTAAAAGAACAAATGGATAACTGGGAATTAATAGTTTGGCGAATCCCTCAGGATCCTTTGATCCCGAAGGATCATTACCTTAACTATTTTTGCATCATTGGTATCTCCGCTTTAGCTGTTATAAAAAGGGGTAGCACCGCTAGCCCGGGGGATGATCTACTATTATTTCTATGTAACTTTTCTCTGTATTTGAAACTTTGATCATCAAATCTCATTGAGAAGTGATCTATTGTAACTCTGTTTTAATGCTTTAATATAAACCTGGTTGCCATTCCATCTTTGATCCTGGAATAATCTGAAGCGATGTGTCCCTGGAGGCTAAAGGCCCAGCCCTGATGGAACATTACTCTTGTATTATTATCTTTAGTTCGTGCGTGGTTTTCATTATCAACTTTGTTCGGTAATATAATGTGTTTTATTATTTTACATCACAGTTCTATTATATTTGATTTATGTTTGATTGAGTAATATCTTTCTATGTGATAGGAATATTGTATTGTTCATTCTGACTTTGTAACACATTGTTGTTCCTTTAATCATTGATATAACATTACTAGTCCTTACAGAATGCTATTTCTGTTCAATTACAGAGTACCCATGTTGTAACATTCATAAATTGGTATCACTGTATTCATCTATGGTTTACACTTAATTGCGATTGTTGTTCAACTGACATTGCTGTTCCATTACGAATTACATTCGTTATTCTTTATAACTAAGATTGATATTGGTGGCATCGAAATCAGATTACTGTTTTTCTCAATACTAAGGTGTGCAGTGTGTGTTACTTATCTTAGTTTATTGTGCATTTACATTTGGCTCTAAGTGTTGTTCTATATTTCATTGCTAATCAGTTTCCATTCTATTTCTGTGTGCTATCCGATTTATTCTTAGAGTAAAGATTACCATCTGATTTTTGTAGGATACGCTTGCTACACTTATTTCTGTAGATTAAGGTGTTGTTGTTTATAAGAATTAGTTGCTGTTACATTTTCTAGTTGTTGTTCCATTTCTTAGTTGCTGTTCCATTTCCTGTTATTTGCGTTATCATTGCTTTGGTGTGCAGAATGATCTGAAACTGTCGTGGGCATTGACATTTGTTGTCTAGTCCCCAGGTTGATGATCTGTTCCTTGATTATCTTTAGTTACAGCACTTTACAAAGGGATGAGTTACCGCTACTGTACCCTGACTGATAAATTTCTTAGTTTTCTAAATGCATGATTTAAGCCTTAAAGTGTTTTGTTGTAAGTAGATCTTGTTTTGAGCATTCGTTTACCCTTGTATTCTGAGCACTATACTACTAACATTACTCTGACAAATGATAGCCTCAAACTGAGTACACTCTTTGAGATAACAAATCGTTCCTAGATTGACAAGGTAATGTGAGGTAATTAGAGGTGAAAAAGACCCTTTTTATAGCTCGACATTTTGGTGTCGTTTCTGGGGAAGAGTGTAGCCATTTGTCTCTTTTCCAGAGTAGTGTAAAAGCATGTTAGGAAAGAATTGGGTTTTAAAAATGGAAGGTAAGAACCTGTGTGTGGAGTATGTAATAGCCCTACTCCCTTGCCTGCTTTCTTTCAAATTTATTGCTATTTTGTTTGGGTAGAACTTAATAGTTGATTTGTGTGCATGACTAAGCAGAAAAAGCCAGAAAAGAATCCCAAACCTCTACCCAAGCCTGATAAAGCTAAGGGGCCACTGACCCTTGGCTGATCGACCTTTATAGATGAAATCCTTAAGAAAGCAGAGTCTCAGCCTTCAGTAGGACCTAGAAAAGTTACTTCTAGACAGCCTACTAGTTCCCTTCAGGCCACAGGATCACCATCTATAGCCTTTGTTAAGGTGCATAGTCAAACCGAAGAGCAAGATTTTCAAGAAATTGAAAATTCTAGCCCAAAATCATTGCAAGAAGGGAATCTCAACAACCTTTGTGAAGGAAGAGGAGAAACAGGAGAGACTGAAGAACCAAGATCTCCTCTTGGGGTAATTCAACCATTAAGCATCCCAGATAAGGGAACTGCTGCAAAAATCATTTATAACGAAGTTGAGAAACTTAAGAACCTGAACCCCCCAAATATTAGGCACTCTCATCATCCCAGATAAAGGAATTGTTGTCAAGGCCATTCCCATTAGAGCCATTCCCCCTCGACAACCTAGGAATACCTTCCTAGACATCCTAGAAGGTTATTGGCATATATTTGACCAAATGGCCCAGAACCAGCCAAATACCCAAACCTCTACACTACAATACCCCATTGTGGATACTGCAGCTAAGGCACCTATGAAAGCAATTCCTCTTCAACATATCCCTACATTCCATGGCCTTACATCAGAATATCTAGATGCATTCCTATTTGAATTCGATGTGTTGTGTAGAGGATATGACTATACCACTGATCCCCAGAAACTGAAATTATTTCCATCTACATTAAAAGGGGCTGCTTTAAGATGGTTTATGGGATTGGGTGGTGGTGTTATAAATAACTAGGATCAAATGAAAGAGTCTTTTCTAAAAAAATATCAGCATTATTGCAGGTCTAGAGAGTTAAAAGATGAAATATTTCAGATGGTAGCTAGACCAAATGAAACATTAGAAGAGTATGTTGAATGTTTCAAGTATAATCTTCAAAGATCTCCTTATACATCATTACCCTTACCTAATAATGTATTAAAAACAACATTAATTAGGGGAATGAAGGAACAATGGATTTAAATGCTAAATATTATGGGAAAATGAGATATTTATCAGGAAAATTTTGCTGACATTATTAATCTATGTATCAGGAGCTCGAGAGGTAGCACAAGGCTAAAACCAGCAGAACTTGATCGGTTTGCAAGAGATAACAGAATTTCGGCAGAAGAAGTAACTCGTGCAGAAATTGGAAATTTATTAGAAAATTTTAAAATTGACATATTAGGGACACTGACAACACAACTTGATATTATGCAGACCAAACAAAAGCAAGCAAAGGCAGAATAGAATTTGGCAATCTTCTGTCCTAGATGCAGAAAGAAACACAACCATAAGGAGTGTCCATTTGATGCAGTCTAGGTTTGTGCCATTTGTACAAAAGACCACTGTATAGAGAGTTGTCCCTCACTTCCTGGATTGAAAGCAGTATACAAGGAAGCAGAAGAAGAGCCAGAATCGGTGTATCTACTCAAGTAGTGCCATCAATGATAGCCATGACACTCAGCTATGTTTTCAGACCCAGCTTCTTCTTTTCACCCTCCACAATATCATGCTCAACAATATAATACAATGTGGCAAAATTAACCTCCCTTCCCGAATTGGTCACAATAGTCATTTCCTTCATCATCTCCATGGCCGAATCAAGCAAGCCAACCCAATTGGGCAAATTTTCCCTATACCCCACCATATTGGCAAAACAATGTATATCCAGCACAATGGACCCCTCCTACTTCACAGATTCAACCCTGGTAGACAAACTGGCAAAGATCGATGAATCAACCAGTAGCAACCATCCCGCTCCCTCAACCTACAATGCCAACCTTACAACAAAAACCCCAGTCTAACTTAAGACCGCAGCTCCCAGCCCAACCCAACCCTAATCCAAATAACAGACCAGTCCAATCTATTCAAATAATTGAAACACTAGAAATAGCAATTGATCTAAGGGAGTGTAATGACATTCAATTAAGATCTAGGCATATCATCAAAACTGAGGGAGATAAAACAGCTCAAGTTGAAAAATAGTTACCTATAGAACAACCGTCACAAGAAGAGGACATGACCAGACCACAAATTCATGATCAAGAAACCACATCCTCTCCCCCATTCCCAAAACGGTTAATTATACCTCGACCTATACAATATCCTGATTTTGACATTCTGGGAGAACTAAAAATTTTGTATATAAAAATCCCACTCCTCCTAGCCATTCAAGACATCCCGATATATGCAAAGACTATCAAAGAGCTATGTATAAAGAAACAAAGGAGGAAAATAACAAATAACCCAAAAGTCCAAGTAGTTGGTACTCTATTTGATTTATTATCAGGGAAAGAAGCACCCGTCAAATATGAAGACCCAGGAAATCCAATAGTAACCGTACAAATCTGTGGTCAAACCTTCTCAAATGCCTTAGATGATCTAGGAGATGCAATTAATATCTTAATAACCACCACTTGCCAAAAACTAGGCATCACATGAGTAGAACCAACCTCCACTTTACTAGAGCTGGATGACCGATCTGTGGTTAGACCAGAAGGCACACTACATGATGTCATGGTATACGTTGACTCTTGGGAGTATCTAGCTCATTTTCTGATAATAAACCCCAAAAACCGACTTGATGGACATCCATTGATTTTAGGCAGACCTTGGCTTGCAACTGCCGATGCTTATATTGGCTGTCGATAAGGCAGTATGACCATAACTAGGGGGAAAATATTAAGAACCTAGCTTTATATCCTCCATCACAGCCAAGTGTCACAATAATAAAAAATAACAAGCATCTTGTATCATACCTCACCGAAAATATTAGATCTCCATTAACCATAAAAGAGGCCCTTGATTTCAAAGACAAAACAGAAGATGATGCCATTAACAATTTTATTAGCCAAGCTGAACTTAAATCCCACATGCAATGTCACATGATAGAAGCAGCATTTGATAATGAATTAGAAGAAGATCCTCTTAAAGATACACATGATCAAACAATACCTACTACCTCTGTCTCAAATAGCAAAATTGTAGAGATTGAGCCAGGAAAGACATTAAACATTAATGCCAACCTGACTTCTGAACAAGAAGAGAAGCTCATCCAACTACTGAGGAAATATAAAGAAGCATTTGTATGGGACTACCCTGATATGAAAGGAATTGATCCCCAATTATGTACACACCACATTTACATAGAAAAGGATGCGAGACCTGTTCGCCAACCAGAAAGGAGACTTAATCCTCATCTAAAAGACATTGTAAAAGCTGAACTTCAAAAACTTTTAGATGTGAACTTCATCTACCCTATCTCCGATAATAAATGGGTCTCTCCACTTGTTGTGGTACCAAAGAAGAATGGAAAGTGGAGGATTTGTGAGGATTATAGAGAACTAAATAAAGCAACACAAAAAGACCACTTTCCCCTTCCATTCACTGACCAAGTATTAGACACTTTGGTAGGAAAGAAATTCTTTTCTTTCTTAGACGGCTTCAGTGGATACAATCAGATTCAGATTGCCCCTGAAGACCAAGACAAAACCACTTTTACTTGTCCTTGGGGAACATTTGCCTACAGAGTTCTACCTTTTGGCTTATGCAACGCTCTTGCCACATTTCAAAGGGAAATCCTCAACATCTTTTCAGACATAATAAATGAAGGGCTCAAAGTATACATGGATGCCTTTACACCATACATAGACGATTTTGACCCAGCATTGGACACATTGGAAAAAGTCCTGCAGCGCTGCATTGCCACTAGGCTTTGTTTGAGCCATGAAAAATGCTATATGATGATGACTGAAGGAATTATTCTAGGCCATTATATCTCAGCAGTTGGCATACAGGTAGACCCAGCCAAAATTCAAATAATTTTGCTAATTCCCACTCCTACCTCTCAAACAGAGGTATGCAGTTTTCTTGGATTTTCTGGTTATTATAGAAGGTTTATAGAACATTTTCCGCATATTGTTGCACTTCTATATGCACTGATAGGTAATGTTGACTTTCTTTGGATAGAAAAATGCGACCGTGCTTTCCAAGATTTGAAGAAGCTTTTGTCCACAGCCCCAGTCCTTCGAGGACCAAATTAGGACCTACCATTTCAAATTTCATCAGATGCCTTAGATACAGCTATTGGAGCAGTCCTTGGGCGCGAAGAAGATAAAAAAACCATATGCAATTTATTATATTAGCAAGAATCTATCTCCTGCTGAATTAAATTATACTGTTACTGAAAAGGAATTTCTAGCTGTAATACATGTTGTCAATAAGTTGATGCATTACGTTACTGGATATCCTGTTATCTTGTATACAGATCACTCCACCATAAAATATTTAGCAAATAAACCAATCACAAATGGTAGAATAACTAGATGACTGATTTTATTGCAGGAATTTGATATTACAATCAATGACTGACCTGGAAAAGAAAATCCTGTAGCTAACTTTATCTCGCGAATGCCAAAACCAGGGGATGCAGCAGTAGTTGAAGATTAATTTCCAGATGCGCATTTGTTTGCCGTCACTGTTAAAACACCCTGGTATGCTGATGTTGTGAATTACTTAGCAGTAGGTAAATTACCGAAACATCTGACCCCCAATGAACGAAAATAGATTGTCCAGTGAAGTGCTTGATTTTCTTGGATTGGAGGCTACCTGTTCCATATAGGGGCAGATATGCACATCAGGAGATGCGTCCGCGAGGATTAAATTTTTGACATTTTGAAAGCTTGTCATGACGGACCATGTGGCAGACATTTTTCTGATCACCGAACTAGACATAAGGTGTTGTAAACAGGGTATTATTGGCCCACGATCTTCAAAGATGCAAAGAAGTTCATTCAAGCTTGTGATAGTTGCCAAAGAGTAGGATGCCCTGGTCAGTCTGATGTAATGCCCCTAAATCCACAGCTAGTTATTGAACCATTCGAGTGATGGGCCCTCGATTTCGTTGGTCCAATTAACCCATCCTCGAACTAGAAGCCATATATTTTGGTAGCAACAGAATATGTCACCAAATGAGTTGAAGCAAAGGCATTTCTGAGAGCTACAGAGGATTCTGTCATATAGTTATTGTTCCATATATTGGTGCGATATGGGCTTCCAAGAGATATAACTACAGATGGTGGACCACAATTTGCTCGTAACAAGATTGCTGCAACACTCAAAAACTACCATATCCAGCACAAAATCACCACTCCATACCACCCACAGGAAAATGGTCAACTAGAAAGAAATAATAAAATAATAGAAGCAATCTTAACAAAAACCATTGCGTCACATAGACGCGATTAGGCTGCAAGATTACCAGAAGCCATGTGGGCTTACAGAACAACATGGAGCACTACCGACTATTCACCATACCAATTGGTGTTTGGAAAGGAACCCATTTTTCCCATAGAATTCGAAATCCAAACACTGTGAACAGCACAAGAAGTCAGTCTAGATCTAAACGAGGCACATATTAATAAATTACAGCAAATCAATGAGCTAGATGAAATCAGGCTCTCTGCCCTTCAAAACACTACATTAATCCAACAGTAGCGAGCTAAATGGCATGATGCTCTCATTAAAAATAAAGTCTTCCATGAAGGATATTCAACACTCTTATACGATTCCAGGTTTCAAGATTTTCCCAAGAAGCTTCAGACTCGTTGGCTAGGGCCATATAAAATCCAGAAGGTACATGATAATGGTACCCTCACTTTAATCACCATTAACGGATCTGGACATACCTTCAAGGCAAATGGCCATCGAGTTCGACTTTACCAAAAATCACTTACTCGGGAGTCCTTCTACCAGCAACTCCACAAAGACTCCGACATGCAAATTTTGGAGGAGGAAGAGAAATCTTCCTCACCTGTGATTCATTAAGTGATTCAATTGTTTTTACATTTTGTACATAATTCCTTTGTTTTGTTAGCATAAGTTATTCTCTATACATATTTTTTGTATTTGCACTATTGTTGTTCCTTTTCGAAGAATCAGAAATTCTATCATTTTTGCTATTCCTTTTAGAAGGAACAACACCTTCACCATTTTGCTGTTCCTTTTTTTCAAAAGAACAACACTTCCATTTTTCTACTATTCCTTTTTCAGAAGGAACAACACTATCGTTTTTACTATTCCTTTTATGAAGGAACAATATTTGTGTGCACATTTCTTTTTCTGCTGTTCCTTTTCCAAAGGGACATCATTTTCATTTTACTGTTCCTTTTTCAAAGGAACAACACTTTTTGTTTCAGCCGTTCCTTTTTTTTCACTTTCATTTTGCTGTTCCTTTTCCAAAGGAACATCATTTGCATTTTCTTTTGTTCCTTTTCCAAAGGAACAACACTTTCATTTTTGCTGTTCCTTTCCAAAGGAACAACACTTTCGGTTTTTGCTTTTCCTTTTCCAAAGGAACGACATTTTCATTTTCAGCTGTTCCTTTTCCAAAGGAATGGCATTTACATTTTCTATTGTTCCTTTTCCAAAGGAACAACACTTTCGGTTTTTGTTGTTCCTTTTCCAAAGGAACAACACTTGTTGTTTCTACTGTTCCTTTTCCAAAGGAATGGCACTTGCATTTTCTGCTGTTCCTTTTACAAAGGAACAACACTTGTATTATTTTGCTCTTCCTTTTTTGAAACGATAACATTCTCGTATTCCTTTTACTTATGCTTGTTCACCTCACTGTTCTAATTTAAAGATACCTGTTGTTCCTGCTGTTTCAAGTCTTTTGGAGCATTGCTATACACTTATGCAATTGATACAAACTCAGAGCATACTGAAATCAGCAAACTATATAAAATCGCTACTTTTACAAGAAATTGTTGTGAATTGATAGGAGGAAAGAGGAAAGGACACAATTATTCATCAATTTTGTTGTCATTATCCTACTAATACTGATATGATTGATTATCTTTATCATGGTGGTTCTTTTAAAATTCCCATAATCTTCTTTGATCATTAGTAAGGAATAAGAACAAAGGGTCTATATTTCTCTATTGAGATGTTAAGACTTCTTCCACCATTCCTACTCTTAAGGAGTGTTAACCACCCTTTGTGTATAAATAGGAAAGTACTTTATAAAGGAAAAAACAAAGAAAAATGTTTATATGACTTGTTTATATGAATTTTCAAATGCAGGATAGGGGGTCTCATCAAGAGCCAACCTACCATGATCATAAGGAAGAAAGTGAAGTGGCATTCCCACTATGGCCACCACACCAGGGATATGATCCAAGAGGCACATAAAAAAAAATAAAAAGTCCTTGGAACAAGAGGTCTCATCACGAGCCAACCTGCCCACCTTTCACTCCTTCCTAGTGAATGGCATTATGGTTTAACTGGTTACCAAGCCAGCATAATGACCTCCATTTTGACATTGCACAACACTTCCTAAGCATACATAAAGGATCATGGTTCCATGGGTGAAACAAACAACTCTATCGAGGTTATGGACACCTGTCGACAGTAGAGCTCTGTTAATGGTATTGAAGTCACATTCCTTATACACCAATAGCAATCACTAACACCCTTCTTTGTCTTATACCTCTGTAATACATCAAATAAGATTATGTATATTACTTCCCCGAACCATTAAACACATGAAAATCTATTATAACCAATCATGATGAAAAAATCGATACTGACCACATTAGACTTTTTGTGCACGTCAGCTGTCCTATCTTCCCAACCTCGCATCATATCACAACATTCTCTTATTTGTTAAGTGATCCTATTTTATATCTCGATTTCAGTAACCTTCCCCTTTTGTAAACATGGCATTTTGGCATACAATGTTCCTTTATGACTCTGTACGATGGCAGTTCGGCACGCCGCTCCCTCATTTGACAGCCGAGGATGCCCTATCACATTGCAGGGAGGAGGCTGACCTCATAATTTGCTGGTATACATGTCAGACTATGATTCGGAAAATTTTACTTGGGAATAGCTAGGCTTAACGGTATCTCGTTTCTCAATTTGCATGCCTTGCTGTTCCTAAGCTATTTCCATATTATACTCTGCAATAATTAGTAAGATTTGAACGAGCCTTGCTGTTTCATTATTTTCTCTGTGTTTCTAACAGTTTGAACAACCTGCTGTTCCATTGCCATCTCTGTGTTTTTAAAGTAAGCTAAAGCATGGGAGGAAGATCAATTCGAAGAGAACCACAGGTATTGACAATTTCTGATGCTGCACTAGAAATCCTAGCAAGGGTAGGTTGGTTAGTTTATCTCAATCGTTTATAGGAATACAATGAGACCGTAGCAATAGAATTCTTCCAGAACTTGCAAGAATATCACTCCACAGTGAGGGGGGCACATAGCAGTTACCGATGACATAATTGCAGAGGTCTCGGGACTGCCAGCCATTGGACCTGTGTGGACGCTAAAGAAGGAGAGACTACGAAAGATCATAAAAATCTTCCAAGATGAAGGCCAGAACCTGACAATCAGAGGAAAGGGAGTTCTACTAGTAGCATTAGGAGAGCTGTGGGCAGAATTGGTGAAGATCATCTAGAGCTACATCACTTGTGAAGGCAGGAAAGATGTGGTAAGACCACAACACCTTAAACATTTAGTCATATTAAAACAGAAATGCTCTGTGAACTTACCTGCATTTTTAAATTCATTACTTCATGACGTTGGCCGAAGCATGAAAAAATCACATGTAGAATCGGTAGTAAGTCACCATGGGCTGATACGGCTAATAGTTAGCCACAGTCTTGCTCAATAACCGAGTAGCTGGGAAGAGCTAATTGCCACGATAGACAGGGGACTGACTTTGCCAGCCCTGAAACGTAAACATGCTACCAGTACACCGAATAGACCATTGAAATGGAGAAAATCAATTAGATTGGCATGGATTAGAGGGAGGTTGGAAAATCCCCAAGGGAATACCAGCCAACCTGTGGAGATAGATGATTCAGGGGACGAGCAACCCCTGCAATTGGAAGGAGAAGAGAATGAGAAAGAATTGGAAGGAAATAAGGAAGGAGAAACAGAAGAAGAGACTGAGTAGCCTGGGCAGGCGGAGGAAGCAACATAGCAAAACGAAGAAAGCTCAATGCAAAATCCATTACAAGAGGATGAATTGGCCCAAATTCTGGCCAATATGGGCGAATATGCCCAACCTCTCAGCCCGCTAGGCCTCCATATTGAGGAAGAACCAGAAGAGCATTCTGCTCAGGACAAAAATGCACCCGAAGAATTGTGTGACGAGGAAGAAAAAGAAGAAAATCATTCCGTTCATGATGTAAGTATGACAGGAGAGAAAAGTGATGAAGATACATAAGAGGAACAATCTATTCCCAGCCAAATTGCACAGGAAGAATTTCATGGAGAAGAAGGGGTGGAAAAAGAAGTCACTCAAGAAATAACAGAACCAGCTAGGGTTTTTATTCCTGAGCAACCCGAATAGAACAACGAAGAAATACCCAAAGAAGAAAATCAGGGAATTGGCCAAGATAATAGTCCAGGCCCAAGTAAACAGACAACTATTCCTTCTAAGAAAATAGAAGAAATTAGAAGATTACGGAAAGAACAGCAAAGGTTACTGAATGTGATAGCTCGACTTGGACAACAAATTAGGGTTTTGAAAATGAGAAAGAGGGCAGAAAGGACTTCGTGGGCAAAACATGCAACCACTCCAGCAAGACCCCTCAAGAAAAAGGTAAGGAGGACTCAAGTCCAACCTGCTGTTCAAAATCAAAAGGAACAACATTCAACTACTACACATGTTGAAGTGCAAACAGATGATATATCGACCTGTGACAATGAAGTTCAAACAAAGGTACAACCCTCTGAAGGAATACGAACCATAAACACGAGACGATGCAATAAGAAGATTCAAGTGAACCTTCCGCTTACCGCTGCCATGTGGGACAATGATCCGAGGATAGTAACCCTACGAGAGGGTTTGGTACAAGCTCAGCAAGCAGTAGAAAAACTCATAGAACAAACAGTTTCTTGAGAAAAGTATGAAGAGTTACAACAACAACTAAGGAATGTCAATTTATCCGAAAGCCAGGCTTTTGAAGGATGGCGAAAGGAAGAAGAAAAAGTCGCAAAGGTAACTCATAGGTTAGATGTAGTTATCAAGCAGATGGATACATTATGCTCTTTGTACACCGACGTCCTAGCATGTAGAGCCCCTGCTAAGAATTATGCCTTGCTTTTAATGGAACGATATTTGGAATTGAAAATTAAGGCTATCAGAGCAAGAGCCCCTATACAAATTAATACTATTGATGATTTTATAAATTGTTGTAAGCACTATGGAGTAAAGGTTCAAACATTATTGTGTGAATTCTATCTACATAACCTTGTGCTAGATCAAGAGATAGAGCAGAACCTCGGCCCTTTTGTTGGGGATATCCAACTGCAAGCATTTATTTCATTTGGGGTTAATCAAATCAAATGGCTTAAAGCCTATAATGCCTTCCAAAGACAAGAAAACAGATTAGATTTGTGGGTAAGAGCTGAGCCTAGATATCCAGTGCAGTTATGGAGGAAACATAGGAACCTCATGAGGACTCCAGGCGTGATTAAAGCATTAGGGCCCATTCATACAACAATCAATCGACAAGGGATAGAGTACTTCTTTACTATTAAAGACCTCGCCATTGATGCTGATAAATTTCAATATCAGATTTCTAATCTGAATATCCAACTTAGGGAACCATTTAATTATGAGAACTTTAAGTTAGCCACCAATCGCTTGAACCTCTATGGTGAACTTATCTTGAGGGCAGGGCCATCTTGGTTAGGATATAGGTTCTGGAGTCTGATTATCTGGCACCCTACACCTAGATACCAAGCCCTATATGAGATGCCTGAGGGTCAGACAGGCCATCTTTTTGAACACCTAGTTAGGCATAATGGCTGTAGACCACCACATGAGATCCCATCTCCAGCCTACTCTCTCACTGCCTTACATGTCAACTACAATGTTTTCATGAGGGCATGAAAAAGGGTAAGGAGGGGGGTGTGTGGAGTACTAAAGAAGGTATCTTTTTATTGATTATTTTGTCATCTTTTCTTTAAAACTCATAACCTCTTTGCATCATGAACTAGGTAGATAATAAGAAATCATGACAAAATCTATGGGCTTTATACGCAACACAAAAGTACTAATAATTTCCATTTCTTATGCAGGAAAAGGGAAAAACAAAACATTGCTGTTCCAAAGAGAAAGATAGGGCCGAGTTAACTGCTGTCCCTTTAGCGGGGAACCACATGCAAACAAGGCGATCCAAATTAAAACATATCAGCCAAGGAAAGGAAAAGGAGATATCGACTCGACGCAAAAGAACAAATGGATAACTGGGAATTAACAGTTTGGCGAATCCCTCAGGATCCTTTGATCTTGAGGGATTGCTTCCTTAACTATTTTTGCATCATTGATATCTCTACTTTAGTTGTTATAAAAAGGGGCAAAACTGCTAGCCCGGGGAATGATCTGCTGTTATTTTCTATGTAAATTTTCTCTGTATTTGAAACTTTGATCATCGACTCTCGTTGAGAAGTGATCCACTGTAACTCTGTTTTAATGCTTTAATATAAAACTGGTTGTCATTCCATCTATGATCCTGGAATAATCTCAAGCGGTGTGTCCCCGGAGGCTAAGGGCCGGGCCGTGGTGGAACACTTGCTCCTGTATTATTATCTTTAGTTCATGCGTGGTTTTCATTATCAGCTTTGTTCAGTAATCTGATGTGTTTTATTATTTTACATCACGGTCCTATTATATTTGATTTGTTCGACTGAATAATATCGTTCTCTCTGACAGGAATGTCATATTGTTCATTCTGACTTTGTAACACATTGTTCTTCCTTTAATCATTGATATAACATTGCTAGTCCTTACAGAATGCTATTGATGTTCAATTACAGAGTACCCGTGTTGTAACATTCATAAATTGGTATTACTGTATTCATCTATGGTTTACACTTAATTGCGATTGTTGTTCAACTGACATTACTGTTCCATTACGAAATACAATCGTTATTCTTTATAACGAAGATTGATATTGGTGGTATCGAAATCAGATTACTGTTTTTCTCAATACTAAGGCGTGCCGTGTGTGTTACTTATCTTAGTTTATTGTGCATTTACATTTCGCTCCAAGTGCTATTCTATATTTCATTACTAATCAGTTGTCATTCTATTTCCGTGTGCTGTCTGATTTATTCTTAGAGTAAAGATTGCCATCTAATTTCTGTAGGATACGCTTGCTGCACTTATTTCTGTAGATTAAGCTGTTCTTGTTTATAAGAATTAGTTGTTGCTACATTTTCCAGTTGCTGTTCCATTTCTTAGTTGTTGTTCCATTTCCTGTTATTGCGTTATCATTGCTTTGGTGTGCAGAATGATATGAAATTGTCGTGGGCGTTGACATTTGTTGTCTAGTCCCCGGGTTGATGATAGGTTCCTTGATTATCTTTAGTTACATCAGTTTACAAAGGGATGAGTTACCATTGTTGTACCGTTGACTGATAAATTGCTTAGTTTTCTAAACGCATGATTTAAGCCTTAAAGTGTTTTGTTGTAAGTAGATCTTGTTTTGAGAATTCATTTACCCTTGTATTCTAAGCACTATACTACTAGCATTACTCTGACAAATGACAACCTCAAGCTAAGTACACTCTTTGAGATAACAAATCGTTCCTGGATTGACAAGTTAATGTGAGGTAATTAAAGGTGAAAAAGACCCTTTTTATGGCTCAACAGAAGCCCCAGTGTTATGAGCTCCTTATCGTATGAGTATACCAGAGCTGGCAGAATTAAAAATGAAATTACAGGAGTTGTTGGATAAAAATGATATCCTCCCAAGTGTATCGCCTTGGGGAGCCCTCGTACTATTCATAAAAAAGAAGGACAGGACCCTATGTATGTGTATGGATTACCATCAGCTAAATAAGCTGACCATAAAGAACAAGTACCCTTTACCTCGCATAGACAAACTATTTTATCAAGTGAAGAGTGCAATGATGTTTTCAAAGATTGATCTATGGTTGGGATACCATCAGATCAGAATCAAGGAGGAAGACATAGCTAAAATGACCTTTAGGACCCACTGTGGAAATTATGAGTTCATGCTGTTACCCTTCGAGCTGACCAATGATCCCGCAAATTTTATGTGTCTAATGAACAATATATTTCATAAGTATTTAGATAAATTTGTATTAATTTTTATTGATGATATATTGATTTATTCCCAAAATATTGAAGAACATAAAGAGCATCTTAGGATAGAGTTGCAGACTCTCAAGGGACATTAATTGTATGCAAAATTTAGCAAGTGTGATTTCTTTAAAGAGAAGATTTAGTATTTAGGCCACATCATTATCAAAGATGGAATCATTATAGACCCAGAAAAGATAAAGACCATAATGGAATGGGCAGTACCAAAAGACATTGTGGATATAATATCTTTTATGGGAGTGGCAAGGTATTATAGATTATTTGTTGAAGGATTCTCCAGGGTGGCATATCCTATTACCTCCCTACAGAAGAAGGGAAAAACCTTTAAAGGGACAGTTGAATGCCAACAGGGCTTTGAACAACTCAAGCATTTACTTACGACTGCACCAATCTTAAGCATAATAGATCCAAGTAAGGACTATGTGGTGTGTACAAATGCTAGCAAGGAAGGGGTAGGTGGTGTTTTAATACAATAAGGTAGAGTAATCGCTTATGAATCTAGAAAGTTGAAGGAGCACAAGAAGAAATACTCAGCTTATGACTTATAATTGGCAGTTGTTATTCATGAACTAAAAATGTGGTGGCACTATTTGATGGGTAAGAAATTCCTTTTAATGACTCACCATCATAGCTTGATTGGTTATTTTAAGAAGTCCACTTTGAATGCCAGGAAAGCAAGGTGGGTAGACTTTTTAAGTGGATTTGATTTTGAAATCAAACACTTGAAAGGAAAGGAGAACTGGGTAGTTGATGCCTTAAGTCGAAAGATACATTGTCTTCATGAAATTTCTTATAGTGAGGTGCAAACCACCTTCAATGAACTAATTAAAGAAGCAGCTGAGCGGGATCCAGAATACCAATTTTTAGGACAACAAGCTCAAACTACAAACAACCATGAACATCAGCCATGATATGGAATGAATCCTGCAGGTATGATGATTTATAAGAAGAGATTGTATGTGCCTAAGCAAAACAACATTAAGGATTTGATTTTGGATGAATATCATAAGAGTCCCTATGTAGGTTACCCAGGATACCAATAATTAATTACTGCACTCTGCAAAGAATACTATTGGATGGGTATGAAAAAGAATGTAGCAAAATATTTGACTCACTGCCTAGAATGTCAGCAAGTAAAAATAGAACAACAACATCCTGCTGGATTACCACATCCATTACCAATCCCGGTATGGAAATGGGAGACCATCTCCCTTGACTTCATCACGGGATCACCCAGATCTAAAAAGAAAAATGAATCAATAATGGTGGTAGTGGACAAATTAAGCAAATCAACTCATTTCATACCAGTACAATCCACCTATAGGGTAGTGCAAATTGCCAACATATTCATGCAAAACATTGTTAGATTACATGAGCTACCAAAAACTATAATTTCTGATCATGATGTAAAATTTACATCAGCCTTCTCGAAAGCCCTATTTGAAAGGTTAGGTATGCAATTAATCTTCGGCACTACTTGTCACCCTCAGACAGACGGGTAGATAGAGCAGGTGAATCAGGTGGTGGAAGACATGCTACGAACTTATGTGATGCAACAACCCTCCAAATGGAAAGATTACTTACATCTAGTCGAATTTTCTTACAACAACGATTATCATACCTCCTTACAAATGAGCCTGTTTGAAGTTTTGTACAAACATAAGTGCCACACATCATCCAGTTGGGGAGGACCCACGGACAAGTTAATGTTGGGACCTGAAATGTTAAAATAAATGGAAGAAATGGTTAAGAAGATTTGTTCCAATTTAAGGGTCACACAAGATCGACAAAAGAACTTCACCGATTGAAAAAGGAAATTTAGATAATTCCAAGTAGGGGATCATGTGTATGTAAGGGTACGTGTCAAAAGGAGTACCTTACAATGGAGTGGGTGTGCTAAATTAACCGATTTTGTGGTCCATTTCAAATTTTGGCACGGGTGGGGCCAGTGGCATACCAGGTCACCTTGCCCACCCACATTCGAGTACACAATGTTTTCCACGTATCCATATTAAAAGTATATGTTTATGATGCTAAACATATAATCAGTTGGCAAGATATACACGTAAAAGGATTTTCTCTAAGCAAGTCAAATAAGAAATTAATGATAATAAAAACTAACTAAAATTTTCAGCTTATCTAGGTCGATCAAGAAGGAGAATTCTTGGTTGAACCTCTCTTTATACTCGATCAGAGAGAAGTAATGCTACAGAAACGAGTTATCACCCAATTTAAAGTGAAATGGCAGCACTATGAGCTGGATGAGGCCACTTAAGAGGATGAGAAACTCATGAAGGAAACTTTTCCAGGTCTATTTACAGTAGAAAAACATTGAGACGATGTTTGATTTCAAGGGGGGAGATGTGATGTTCTCAGAAAACTGTAATTATTTTTATTTTACCATAGTAAAAGCAAAACTAGATATTATGGTTATCGTTTTAATTAAGTATTTAAATTTCATAATTATAAAGAAAACTATTTTGGAGTGTTAACAAATCTTGCAACTTTTCATATCAAGAAAGTTATGATAGGCAGTTTCCTAACCCTAGCTACCTCCTTGATTATGAATTCTCGAAGGAAAGGACTCAAGAGGGTAGACAGGAAACCTGAGAGTAACATAGGAGAAGGGGAGAGAATTCATGCTGAAGGGTAAAATGGGAAAAGAGACTAAGTCTGGTGGTGATGAGATAGCTGTGGCAGTGTGTGTGAAGCCTTGCAAGAAGACATCAATCTTGTGAGAATACTTGGGGGGGAGACTTGGACATGAAGGAAAGTCTCAAGATTGGGGGGATTGGAATCCGTTAAATTATAGAGGTGACTTTAATAGTTGAATTTTTCATTTATTTACTATTCTCATGTAAGTAAAACAACTTGGAGAAACTTCATTTAAATATGAGATGATAGAGTAAATGCTCAGTTCTGGAAAAAATATTGTTATTGAAAACTTGGAAATTTAAATACTGTACAGTAATATCCTGAAATAGGAGAGTAGCTATTTCCATAAATCATAGAAAGAGAGTTTTTATAGTTCACATATACATTTAAGAATGTAGTACAAACTTAGAAACTTACTTAGAAAGGAAAGAGTTAATCTAAGCAAGAACCAAAATTACGAGAGAGAATTTGGGCATACTTTTATTACAAGAAAAGAATATGTATTATTTCCTTGACATAACTAAAATCACATAACAGATATAGAGGAAAACTTGGGCCGAGGACTATCTTACTGCCATATTTGAGAACCATAATGGACATTTTATATTACTAGTAGGTAACCTGAAACCATATAGTAATGCAGTACTGTAAAGCATCAAGAAAATTCAAGAAGTATCATAATACAAAGATTGCCAAAAAATAACCGGGAAATCAGAATCAGACCCATAGGACTTAATATGCCCATGGGCCAGGGAAAGATGCCCAGTTTTAAGTCCTCATTTTTCGTGAATAATAAGCCTAATTACATATAAAATTTTAAAGAGAGAAATTATGAATTGTAATCTTTAAACCCAGACAAACATTGCAGAAAAACTGGAAATAACATAACCAGAATGGAATGAGTCACTGAAAGACCATATATAAAAATCAGGGCTCAATTATTACATAAATAATAAAAGAAGTTAACGACACGCACCATACCCCAGAAATAGATAGATGCAGGAGCTTCAGGTTTAGCATGTCAAAAACAATATTAACCAATTCTGAACTAATAAATCATTAACGTTATATAACGAGTCGAACCAGCCATGAGAAAAATCATAGAAAGCATTCATTACTATTGGAAGAAGTTCGAGAGTAAATAAGACAATTAAACAAGTGCTCGATGAATTTTGAAAGTAAATAAGACAATTAAACAAGCGTTGGATGAAGTTCCAAAGTAAATAAGACAATTAATCGAGCACTTTCAAATATTTCTAGGGACTTTCTAGTCTAACCCTAAGGGTTTGCTGGATAAACCCAGAATTCCAGAACAACCACCCAAACGGTCGACAAGTGTTTCCCTAAAACCAAAAATTACCTGTAACTTAAATACAAACTACAGCAATGAGTTTTCAAGAGAAAATCCCCTTTTGCTAAGATAATACATATACATCCAGAGTACCAAGAATAACATAGCTGAAATCTAAAAAAATTCCAAGAGAATTCATTTAAGGACAAGACTGTTTGTCTCTACCCAGCTAATAGATGCCCGCAAGCAAGCAATGAACATACCTGTGAACCCATTGAAGTCTTGAGTGTGTAGGTATCAAAAATTGGTGAAAACCACTTCGGAAATTCCTTGGAATGCCGAGACCTCACTAGAAGAACATGCAAGTCCAATATCAAGAACCATCAGGTGGTATCATTATAACCGTGAACAAGGAAACTCAAGGAAAGCGCAAGAAAGTATAAGGGATTACCTGATAAGGGCCGTGTATGGATGGTGGAACCACCTATTCAGAGGCCTTCATGGAAGACAAACTGTATTCTTCACTGCTCAAACCACTCACAGATGAAACCATGGTATCATAGCCTAAAAACCAAAGAGACGAGAACTCAATCAATGAAAATAAAACAAGACCTCTGCAAATTCCAAATGAAGTTACCAAAAGACCCATCGGTCGTTGGATTAGAATTGTGGTTTGATCACCGTCAATGCAGCGAGGAGAACGAGGTAGGAGGGACATCTGGAGAGTAGACATCAAGGGAGTCGAGGCCTTCTCCTGCCACAACTCAGAGGCAGAGCAGAATGACATTAATAATCCCATATAAAGCGTGTAATAACTATGTGTATAATTAATGAATAGTACCAAGACTTGATTATAAACCCATTGAAATATATGCAAATGGTACTGTATCATAATCCTCAGCCTTGTAATTAAGATACGAATTTATTTACTATGTTCAATGGGTAAGTGCAATTATAATTATCGTAAAGAACTATGGTAGAATGTAAAAAAAAAATTATTATGATTTATGTTGAATTACATGGAGACATGACAAAAATTAATATGAATTACTTTCCAATCTCAATTTAGCTTTTGAAAGGACATGTGCTATATTTTTTTGTCCTTGTATAAGGGGTAAAGAGAGTATGTTAGAAAAACATTATTTATATTTTTATGTTATCATCAAGGGGTTGTAAGGTGAAATTTCTGAACTGTGCTTTTCGTCTAGTCATTTTATGATCAAGAAAGAGTCACCAAAAAAATGAATTTATTAGATCCTATACCTTTTGGTGAGCTAAAGAAGTAATTTAAGGGAAAAATGTTCATATACATTGTTAGATTCTTGGTCAACTCTCACTTTGAAGAAGATGTGGTGTGTGCAGAAGAGACATATAAGTCCTCTTGGACCTCCTTAAGAGGGATTCCCTTGCAAAACTCCATCAATTTATGATTAGGGGAGAGAATTTGAATCACACAATTGAGACGGGGAGACTCCTTTCCTTTAAGTAAGCTCATATTCCTATAAAATTATATACACCAACTATGTTTAGGAGAAGGGTTTCCATGTTCTTTGTGTTCTTTTAGAAATACTAATATATGAAGGATTCTTCTACATATCTTTCTTCCCATGTATTTTTCTATCCTATCATACATTCCACTTCTTTATAAATTTCATTAGTGAAGGAATGGGTCATAATTAGATGGCCTATAGTTTCATCTTCTTGTTTAATTATTTTTTTGGATAATCTCCCATTTAACAGTCTTTTTGTTTAAATGGAGCCACATGAAGATTTTATTTTTTGAAGGAACTTTTAGTTGACAAATAATTCACCACCATTAAACTTGCAATGTGACCTATCTTAGAAAAATACATTCTCATGGTATTGAGCCACCAAACAAATCAATCATCATATCACAAAAATTAACATGGTCATCTTTTAGAACCTTGAAATAACCCTTATGGATTTTTAAAAATTCTTCATTGAATTCCCATTTAACCTCGAGGGAATCCAATGATGTTTACCTCTCCCAATTCACTATTTGTTTGAGATTATAATATTTTTGACTTCTAAGGTTGTGGATCAACAAAGTAGGTGATATACCCTAGAATTGGTAATTTTCAAATGATTTAGGAATTATGTAGTTTTTTATATTGGTTTCTTGCTTAGCCTTTTGATGTAGCTTGGGATATATATACTTTTACTAATTATTTGGACCAACAACCCTTTTCCTTGTAAAATCTACCAGTTTTCTTTTTCCTCTATGCTTTAGAGAAGTAAAATAGATTTTTTAGTCTCCATCCTTCACTCGCATCTAAACAACTGATTTTTACCACAAAGCTAATATAAGTCCTTTCTCTTCACTAGATAAATTCATCTCACAATTTCCTAATGGTATGAATACACCTTTCAAAACCCATGTGATAAAATATAATGAAATCTATTATACTAGTATTGCTTCCAATACAAACTTAACAAGAACTATTATAGCCCCATGAGATAGCCATCTCATGCACAATTTGTTTTCTCTTTTTTTCCAATTTGAAAATAAGCCATTTCTAGCCATTTTTTTTAATTAGGTTTTATGTGGAACCCTATATACCTTATCCTATAGCCTAAATCTCACATAGTAGGGGAAAAATTAGGAGAAATAACCTTGATCTTGTTTAGTGTCACCTCACATGGAAATAGTAGCTTTATCAAGATTTATAAATATACACGTGACTTTGCCAAAGAAATATAATATGTTTTTAAATTTCATAGCTACCTTTCTAGTAATTTAAAAAAAATAGAATATCACCCACAAACAAAACCCCTTGAGGATACCATGATCCTTTTCAAATACCCTAATGTGTATGCCACTTTCGCAAGCAAGTTTAGGGTTCCATTACCTCTACATTTTAGGTTTTACTTAGAGGATTCCAAAGGAGTAGAATCTCTAGAAGGAGTACATGCCTTTTTTCTTTATTTCCTTGCATAGGGGATGCATATGACCCTACTTGGACATCAACTTTCACTAGAGAAATTCTAATCATGGGTAAATGAATGAGGGTTTGGGAGATAGGTTTTTCTATGGCTATTAAGTGAGGCAAGAATTCAATAAAATATTTCAATGCTTTAGGTTTTACCTCTACTCACAAAATCCTAAAACAAACATTTTAGTGGGCTTTCTTCTACAAGGAGATGGAATTTCAAGTGACTTAATGGAAGATAGCTTGTAGGAAAAAAATTTCCCTAGAAACATCCAAACTTTGGCTCTTATAAACATATAATGCTAATGACTACTCTAATTCCAATGGGATAACTAGAGGATTTACACTAACCCTTTTATTACGAGATAAATTATAGGTTGTTTTTCTAGTTTCACTTCTAGCACTTTTGGTTGGGATTTCTACAACCATACCTTCCTCTCATAAGGGTATGAGTATTCTATGGCTAAATTTCCATATCTATTGGAATTCCATAGTTAAAGGGAATGCCTTCATAGTCCAAATTGAGTTGATAAGATTATGTTCTATGCTTAATGATAATTTCCTAGGCCAATCCTTTGTTTGACTCTTTTTCCCACTAATATCCTTTCCATTCCATACTACCTTGTATCATGAAAGATGTAGTCTACTTCATAGTATCAACCTAAATAATTACCTAGCCCAGAGCATTCCCTATCACTTCAAATATATCCTTTAAGTATAAAAAAAGAGGGAGACTAAAGCCCCAATGCATATCCATGCTAGAAGGATATCAACTTGTGTAGTTTTCACATCAAAGTCAACATGTAATTTATTCAAAAGTAAATTTTTAAAACCCCAATTCCATCTACTAAGCCAAGACTTGGTTTACCTTAGCCACTATTTTGAATACCAAAAGTAACTATCCTTTAGTTGGAGTCAAAATGAGAGGAAGTTCTAAATGTTTCTTGGTCCAACACTTAAGCCAATCACCATTAATATTCTTGCTAGAAACTTGTGGACAATTACTCATTCTCCCACAATTCCATTACATGATGCTAAGTTTAGATTTATTGGTTCTATAGTTTCTTGGTACATTTTTGTTTCATAGGTTTTATTTCTCTTTCGAAAGAAGGATACCCTCATCTCCATGGTTGAACTACAGAGAAACCCGTATAGAACCATCTTAACCATGGATCTAGAAATGTTGAGAGAAATCAAACCTCTTTAGGTGAAAAACATTTTTAGAGTGTGAAACTTAAAACATTTTCACTTCCAAATATTTGATATAGATCATGGTTAAGATCTATCTACCTGAGTACACACACATAGACACCATATGTAGTTACATTTTTGAATGCATAAATGGATTGAACACCTTAAAATCCCCTTGTGTACATTGATTGTGTAAACTACAAAAAATCTCCTTGTGTACTTGGATTGTGTAAACTACAAAGCTTAAATATTCCACTCCAACAAATATTTGCTAGATTCAAAATTAACACTTAAGAATTGGCCAAAATGTAAAATAGAGATACTTGAAATGTTAAAACCATAAAATATAATTTTTTTTAAACCATGTATAATATATAGATTATTGATATTGAAAAATTCTAGTTAAGATGAGCATTGAGATATTTTATTTTAGTTAATATATATGTGTTTGTGTGTGTGTGTGTGTCTTTATGTTTTTATCTAAAGTTGATATAATTACTTAAGATGGGTATTCAAATAGTTTATTTTTGTTTATATTGAAATATAAAAATATAAGTAATATCCCTTTTTTTTGTATTTTTTAATTTTTTTTTATCTTTTAAAAGTGACATAAAATATGTGAGTTTACATTGACATAAAAATATTGTATTTATATTTTATTATATCTCCTTCATACTGGATTGTAATATCGAAAACCAAAATATGCATATTTATTTTTGGAGTGGGAATTTTGTTTTATATACTTTTAATTTAAACTAAGGAAATATATACATTGTTTTTTTATAATTGCTATTATTTTTAATTTAAAAAATATTTACTAGGGCATTGGTATCAATAAGGGGAATGGGTGCACCTCACCACTAGTACTCCATCCCCCACCTAGCACATGGCTATGAAGACGAGCACATGGTTTTATTGGATGCTTGGGAAGATGATGACAACTAAGCCACTTTTACGCAGCAAAGTTGTATCTCTACATAATTTGCATATGTGGACCTGCGAGTTATGGGCCCACGTATATATTGGAAGCAAATAGATAGTGGAATCACAACAAAACCCGACCAATCAACCAACGAATGGTTAAGACCGGAACCCAAATAAACTTAACCATCTTTGATAACATATCGGGTTCGTGAGAAATGTTAACCCATGTGCACATTCGAGCGCGATTACCGTCCGATCAGTCAACCGACGAATGGTTTGGATGGTCGGAACTCAATGAGGTTTTAAGTCCATTGTATAAACTCTCATCACGTCCGAATTCTATATTAACATCTGCGCTTATTAGTACGTGATATGCATCCGATCACCCCTTAAATGGATGCTCTAATCCTTCGGAACCTTAAACTCCTTTGGATGATTTTTTCGGGTCCGCTAGCCGAGATAACTTGCTAGCAAGTTTCCGTGCAATCACCATGGATCTTCTTCCATCGGAAAAGTTTCATGGTTCCCTCGGATTCTTCTTCCGCCATTAATATCTGTCGATCTAGACAATCCGACGGTTTCCACTCTATCGACTCTAGTTTCAATTGAAACTCCCCTCTGTTGATTTGTTCTCAATAGAATGGATCTCTTGGTAGCTTATTGGTGGAATTCACATTACACATGAATCTAACTCTGCCTACTTTGACTAAGGCGAAGTTCATAGGAACTTTTTCCTTTACACTCGGACACACATATTTATTAACTTACATTAAAGAACATATATATAAAGACACAGACACACAAATCTCAGATAACACGCAGATGTAGGATAACACGTATATTTTAAATATATACAGAACTCGATTACATGCTAAGGCCTCAAGGCCCGAACTCACAATTTACCCTGTGGCTACATTGTATCCTATCTCCCCCTTTCACAGAACACAAACTCTCTTTAGATAGGAAATTACAAAAGGGAGGGATCGTTTAAGATCAGAATCGCTCAATAAAATCCCCTAAATTTCTCTATACATATACATGGGAGATAATTACATTAAATCAAGCCTTATAAATTCCATCAATTTGGCTCTGTTAAACACGAAATTTGCCCCGATTTACAATGATTGTCCATGTTACCCCTTTCACAAATCAAAATTTGAATTTTGATTAAGCCTCGTGAGATGATCCGACATGAGAAGATGACACCATGCATATGCACCAAGAAAGGTGGAGTCCTTTTATAGTATACTCCAAGGCTTATTTTGGAATTTTAAAAGGGCATGTGTCAACTCTTGGTTGAGCTAATTACACATCTTCCTAAGACCTCACTATAGAATGTGCCTATTAGAACAATGAAATCTAAGTAATATCAATTGTTTTTTTCTTTTTACTTCTTCTTTTTCTTTTTCTTTTAAAATTGATATAAATTATGTTACAAATGTTTTATTTATAACTGAAATTTGAGAGACATATTTTTAACATATCTCTTTCTTACTAAGTTATAAAATCAATAACCACAACACATTTTTAGTGACACTATATTGTTATAATATTTTTAATTAAAACTAATCAAAATTTATATTTTTTTTATTATAGTCAACATTATTTTTTAATTTAAAATTTTTTGTTTACATTAAAAGAAACAACTATCCATTTTAATTTGAGGAAGGATAAAATGACATGTAACCCTCATATTAACCTCTATACTCAAAAAAGATAAAATCCAAATTTCTGCAACAACTTCATCTATTTTAATTGCTAATTACAAATTGAAAAGCCAAATTTCCTGCCTGCAACCAAGATTAAGTCATTGATATTTCTAGCTATGTATAATAGAGTAAGTACTCATTGGTCTTGTAGATTTGCAAAACCCTATTCATCATGTATATGCAAAACCCCATTCATCATGTGTTGCAAGTTATCGTAACCCTACTCCTTACCTCTAACTCGAATTCCACCCAAATGTCACCTCTAGCTTGAATTCCACCCAAATGTCCAACATTGATATGCCTTGTACCAGCTCACTCACCTGTCCTCTCTACACCCACATGTGCTTCGTTCCATGCATATACAGAATCTCGTCTTCTAGATTGGCCCTTCAGCCGGATAGCCAGTATTCCGGGCTCTCCTCTTCCATTTCCAGCTCTAATAACACGTCACACACCCCTCTTAGACACTGAGATTTCCTCAACTCGATATTAATAACACATCATACACCGCTCTTGGACTTTGAGATTTCCTCAACTCGATAT
Source organism: Pinus taeda (assembly GCA_000404065.3). Taxonomy (NCBI): domain Eukaryota; kingdom Viridiplantae; phylum Streptophyta; class Pinopsida; order Pinales; family Pinaceae; genus Pinus; species Pinus taeda. Next base: position 25,493 of record APFE030442813.1, on the reverse strand, counting down.
TGATGGGAGCCTCAATCCGGTCCCGTAGAAACCCTCCCCTATATCCACGCAGACCTGGAGTAATGGTTAACTTGTTTTTGTAAGTTAGCAATCTCTCTAACAACTCTTAGTTTTTTGACATAGTTTTGGTGATAGTATTTTATGGGTGGGGAGATACTTTTTCCAGCTACTACTTGGCATATGCTCAAACGAATTAGAAATATTAGAGTTACTACTTGGCATAGGCTCAAACTAATTAGAAAGAACAAAGAAGAAAAAACTGCCAATCGGTTAATTGATTGATGGGCTAATTTCTATTAATAGTAAGTTAACAGGTAGTCTTCAATTTCCACAAAAATGTTTACTTTAAAAGGGCTGGGAATAGACCTTGGATTCGTTGGCTGAATGGGTCACCCGTTGTGATTAGCAGTTAAGATCGTTGAGTCTCTGTGTTAATGAAATAGTTGAATCGTTGCCACAAGATGACTAGATTGCTCAGCGGAAGCCTTCGAGCGAATTCGGTGAAGATGCCCTCAGTCTCAGGCACCCTCTGGAGTCCTGTGACCATTTGCCTCAGACACACAGTAGGGTCGTAGTAGGTACACGCAGCTCGAGCATACCTTAGCGCCGACGCGATTATACTTCGCGCAGTTCGGTGGACCATCGGAAACCCTAACCCGCCATCTGCGGGATGCCACTTATGAAACCCTATTCCGCCAATCGGTCCTAAGTCTGTGATTGGCGTGGATCAAGAACCAATGGTTTCCAACCCTCATAATGAATCTATTATTTAAAACAACCTGATTACATTTGACGATGAATTCTAATATATGTTAAAACAATTTAATTACTTTTGCAGTGAAGCAGAGCGAATACTGTAATCATAGCCATGACTCATCATAATAATTAATTGCAGGTCACATAGTTTTAAGATTTTTGTAACATGTTGGGCTTAAAATTTTCAACGAGATATAATTATAACATGTTTCGACCAGTCGACCAGCACTTTAGAGACCACTATGTATTTAATAACATGTTTCGACCATTCGACCAATATAAAATTTCCGATATGTTATCCAATAAATCTATTTAGACACTTTTTTCATGCTGCTGTTGTATTTAATCACTTGTATGCAAATTTATTGAAAAAAATTTCTCCCACTCTAAATCTTGGAAGTTCATGAGATGCATTCATGAGAGATCACACAATTTTTATGGTACAATTGTAAACCCATTTCAAGCAAACGAGAATACTGTTATTATTGACAGTGCTGTAACTGAGTAGAGTGGCGTGAAGCTGAAGCTGACAAACTACAATATAATTCTACTCAGTTATTTCCTAAGATATTTACATATATTCCAGTGCTTCAGATTTTTCGTACCCTAATACCCTTATAATTATATTCAAGTGTATATTCAAGTGCTTCAGATTTTTCCTTAGATTTTCATTAATTGCTTGCTGTAATGAGTCTCCATTTCGCTAGGGATGGTGGCCTTTGTCATGGTCGTTATTGGAACTCGGGGGTCCGTAGTCCTGTGTGCTGCCCAAAAGTAATCTGCGGTCTTCTCCCAACTCAGCTTCCTGCAAGAAAAGCACACACAATTTATATATAATTATATATATATATATATATATATATATTTCTTTTCTTAGAATAATAATCCCAATTCACTCTCTTGTAAGCAATACAGATATAGTTTATATATAATAAAAATTTTCTAAAAATAAATTTAACTTGATTGTAGATTTCTGGAATACTGCTTAGATATTAGTGGGTTAAATTATTTTTTGGATTTTGGATATTTTTAGAATTTTGATCTAATCACTATTTTTCAAATTCCAAAATATTCTCAAAATCTACAATTTTAAACTAAATTAATATAATTATTGTCCTTTAGAGTAAATTAATATAATTATTGTCTTTGAAATTCCAAAATATTCCCAAACTCTACCATGAAAATAAATATTCCCAAACTCTGCAATGAAAATAAACTTACTGTAAATTTATATAATTATTAATTTTGTGTAAACAAATATCCAATTGAAAGCCATTGACAAACCAGTTTAATAATAATACAATATACTAACGTGATAATTCATCTATTAAATCTCCCTGCCAGATTAAACAATATAGAAATATTGTAACATATAGTTATGAATTAAATGAGCCCGTGCACCTCTAATGGTACTGACTGGGATTCAGCAACGCCAACTACGCCTGGTATGAATGTTCCTTTTTCATTCGCCGCCTCGTGGAAATGATCTGAAACAACCAGTCAGTTAAGTAAAGAAATAATATAGGATGAACAACAAAGATTTAGTTTGTTGATTATTTTTATTCTCAATGTGTGGTATTCACTGTATCTGGGCATACCGAATAATAAAGCCGGGCGAGGGGCCTTTCTCTTCGCCTCCGTGCATCCCACAAGACACAGCAAGACAAATAATAACAGACAACATTGAATTCTCTTTCCAGAAGCCATGCAGTGCATTGCAGAGACAAATGCTTTGCGTTACCTTGGAATGAATAAATCGATAGAGTCTGGGGATATATATAGACAGAATCTGGGGTACCGGTGAGAGACATGTGGGGATCAAAGTCGCACATGTGGACAGAGCTATTGGTGTAGTTGGCGCAGCTAGATCGCAGGAAGAACTTGCTAGAGTGGAAACTCAGTGTGGTTGGAATCTTCTGCGCATAATAATTACTCTACTTTAATCAAGTCAATGTTTGATATGAGAACCCACTAACAAGCTTGCTGCTTGGCCCCACCACCATGGGGAAGTCACCTAGACCTAATTTGTCTTATACCAATGGTGCACTTCATCCAGATCCAGAACACCCTTTACATATATTGGAAGTTCCAAGACATTCCCTTTTTGAGATAATTGATGAGGTCAATTCTGTCGGGTTGTGCATAATATAAGAGGATGGATTCAACCCACTGCTGGTTGACCCTTCTCATCTTTAACCATGTCGGTAACCCTCATTGGATGTTAATTTTTTCCATACATGTAAGATGTTTAATTGACTTGAATTATTTAAGATTTGTTGTGGCAAAGTCTAACTCCATGTGGACCACTTATAACTACATGACAAACATAGTAGTCCTCCTACTCCTTTCACAATCTATGATGGATCAACCATAATTATTTATTAAGGTTAGATGCTTATTTCAATTACATTATTTAAGTTTTGTTGGGAGTATCGTATCCAAACTCTAATTCCATCTAAACCACATATAACTACAAGACAAACATGGTACCCCTTGGGGCACCCTCGGGGCAAATGGGAAACAAGTTGGAAAGATTTTGATTTTTTTTTTTGTATTCATATGAACCTGCATATAACTAGATGACAGGTATAAGTCACATTTAACTACGTGACAAACACAATTCATGATGGTAATAATTCATGAAGAGACCTCTGCAGCAAATGGAAATAAGGTCGGAAAGATCATTGGCGGTTTTTAATTGAAATTGAATTTGTATTTATATGTTTGAATATGTGGATGTAAGTTTGGAAAGTCATAAATATTTTGATTTATAATATAATATGTAATTTTTCCAAATTATTGTTGAAAGATTATTGGATTTTTTTCCAAATTATTGTTGAAAAATGATTAGATTAAAAAATAGAAAATTAATTTTAATTTTGAAAATTTTATAAGTTAGTTGAAGAAAATGAATATTTATAGTCTAACCAAAGTAAAAAAAATTAGATATATAATTATTAGCCTAAAATCAAAAAGATTTTATAGTTTTGAAATTAGTTTATGAAAGATAATTTCTAGTATGGTAAACAAAATTAATCCATCTATTTATGATTTATTTCATAAAAGAAAATAAATCTTGTCTCACAAAAAAATTAAGTTGTTTGAATGTCTTTTAGAAAATTCAATCACTCAATATCTAGAACAATCAAAAAGCTTTGTAACATACTGAATGAGAAACTTTGAATTATTCTCTTCTAAATTACTTTATTGTAAGATATAATATTGAACGAAATTTTAACTATGATATGTATACTAGATAGTTTGTGTGAGGTTTAGTCTTTGTGAGGTTATTGACTCACATTTTATGGGGAGGAGTTGAGGGTGAGAATTACCATTGTAGGTTAAAATTGTTCCATGGAACTTGGAAGCTCTAGAAAATTTCATTATGAAAAACAAAACTTTTAACAAATCCAAAAACAAATTCTTTGAAATAATAACTCAAATAGAATTCTAAATCACTTAGATGGCATCTCCCCTAATCCAAAGAATAGGCCCAAGTCATGAGAGGAAGGAATTATAAAAAGCATCTTAGATAGTAAGATTAGGAATAGGCAAAAGTCATGAACAAAAAGCATAACTTACATTTATTAAAATAAATGATTCAATTATTTATTTAATTTCCCTGTAAATTATAATATCACTTGATTGATAAGAATTTTGACTAAATCCCACTATTATATATATATATATAAATATAACCAATTTAATCCCAAAAAAAACTATAATATAAACACTTAAAAATAAGACAACAATATTTACTAAATATTTTATTAAAAATTAAACTAAATAAAATTTATTAAATATTAAAATATTTAAAATATTAAAATAAAAGTATCATTTTCCTTTTATAATTTTATAATTTAATTTATTCGTAACCTCTTTCACGCTCTACGATTAAAAAAAACACTACTTTTTTAACAACTATCATAAAAAGGACTAAAAATGAGTATCACTTTTAAAGGCTCAGAATCAACATAAAAGACATGAAAATATATTCACATGTGACGGAGGTACTTTGTACCTATAAAATAAAGACATTACAATCAATCATGGAATATAGTTCAAACGAATCACGGAATATAGTTCTACTACAATAATTTATTATTTGAATATTATCATTTAATTAGTTAAAGTTGGTGAAGATTATTGGTTTAGATTTTCTTAGCATTTATGTTTAGAATTATTTAAAGTATATTCAGTTAATTCATAAAATGTTAGGATTTGAAAAATGGTATGCTATTTTATTATAGGTTTTATGGCTTTCGTACATGTTTGATTTCTTACAAAAATATTGGCAGGTTGGTAAATTATATATTTTTTACATATTTATAA